>BDDA01000658.1:0-40918 GCA_001662385.1 Chlamydomonas asymmetrica
TTTGCTTGACTCGCTCCTGCGAGAGTTCTATGTCCTCATCTGAGGGGAGTGTCGGCCTTGGCTAGAAAGCTCCTAATGTAAAATCTAAATCTAAATCTAATGTGTTGGTGACTTGGCGGCGCATCCGGACTGCATATCAGCACATGCCATGCACTTAGGGTGACTGGATCCACATGCTGTCTGCTGGGATTGAATTTGCAGTGAAATTGTCCACCCTGTTGCAGGCTTGATTTTGCATTACAGTTTTTGGTCAATCACACATACAAGCACACCCCAGCGCCTCCATCCTACTGTGCATGCTATGGCTGGCCACTAGTGGTATTTCTCGATGCTTTGCTAGCACCGTCACTCTTTGTCTGCCCTGGGCAAATCCCGAGGCAAAACCGAATAGTCGGTTACTTGGTACTATTACCTTGGTGCTATCGGCTAATCAGGGTTCTCCTCCCCGCAGCGCATGCACTCCCTGGTCGCGGCCAAGTTCCGTCGCCTTGTCCAGGCTTTGCTGGCGCGTGCGAATTGTCCAAAACAAAAGCCGCAGCCAAGGTTGTCTGGCGCGTGGTCTCCACCAGCACACCCGGCGTCAACAGGAGCTGCGCTAGTACCCTCCGGAGTCTGCATTCCCTGTACGTCCTGAGTAAAAGGCACTCTGTCGGTGCATGCTGACTTCTGGTTCATACTCACTCACGGTTTGTACATTCAGGCCATGGTCGTTCTTTGCCTTATTTCGTGCCTCACACACGCCAGTTCCTCGGCCTATGAGGCAAGCGACTGTGGATCTTTGATGTTGTTGGTTTTCTGCTTGCAAGCAGGTTTTCAGCAACCCGCCCTTAAGGCCTCCCGTCTGCAAGACGTTTCTGCCCTGGACGGCCTCATCCGTGAGCGTATGCTTCCTATATCGCCTAGCTGTATTCGTCTTCTCCTGCCTGTCGACAGCTTTTGTTTTGCTGGCGCGCAATTCTTCGTCTTCCAGTCTGGTTCCAGGTCACCAATGCACTTTTGCCCCTGCATGTCTTTGCTTCCTCGCGCAGGTGGCAGCTTTGCAATAGGGGCCCATAGCAACGCTACCAGCCAACTGCTGGACACCCCTGGTGGACCCTAGGTCAGCTTTCATTGATCACTGCCTGAGCAGTACAGGTCCCTTGACTCAATTGTTCTGGTGCCCTTACCGCTCTGCTTGCCTGCCTGCTTCCCTGCATGCCACGTTGTTTTGGTGGTCCTCAGTCAGACCCACTTCCGTGGTGCCCTTTCCTGACGAGCTTGGTCTCGTATATCACGCTTGAAACCATGTCCGTATCAGTATCTGTACCCGCACCTGTACCCGTACCTACCAGCAAGTCACGCCTTGAACCTGCTGTGTGTTGTTATGCATTGTTTGCCGGTGTTCGTGCAGCACTGAACCCTCCTCCGCCGGTGACCGTCAGTTGGTGTACAGCTTGACGACACGACAGGCTGAAAGCGCTGCAGACAGCGACAGAATGCGCTGCACACAGCCATGGACAGCATCTGGGACGTGTGGCAGGAGTGGTGGTGTTTCTGCAAGCACTGCCGCCACAACCCTACGCCATCTGCGATTACTTGCAAACGTGGCGAGTGTCAATACCGCTGCCAGGCTTCGTCATGCCAACTTATTAGGCTGCAGCGCTTATCAAGGCCATGGATATGGCCCCGAAAGCGTTGGCAAAGCCTGTCAAGCCCCAGAAGGTGAGCGGTCTCGGGGCATTACCATCGGTGTGTTGCACAGGAACAGTGTTGGTGAGTTGACCTGATGTCACAGCTAGTCAACAAGGTCATCACGATATGTGGTTTCATCATACACACATTTCAAGCTTCACACACCGAAATCATCACACTCGTGCTGACACAAATACGTGGCGCTTGCGTTCGTCTCGAAACCCTGCCTGCCTGTGCTTCTGTCGCTCTGGGGACAGACTCGCAAACTACACCCTCCACTGCACCTTCTGCTCCTGCTAAGGCAGTTGGAAGCGATAGTCGCACGGCCGCTTCAAGCGAACCTGCAGCAGACACGCTTGCGGGCGACGCCCCCGATGCAGCCACCACCGCGCGTGCGCTGAACACCATGCTGCACTGCGTTCTTGGTGACCGTTACGTGGACCACCCAGCGGCGCTTGAGTTCGCGTCGTTGATGCTGCCAGAAGTCCCACCACAACATGCGCTGACAGCCCCTGGGTGTGAGTGGAGTAGCAGCAGCGTTGCTGGTACCATAGGCATTATCAGTCCTACCAGCAGCCTCAAGCCTACAAGCAAGATATCACGCACGGCCTGGTTGGCAGGGTGGCGTGGCATGGCGTCAGTGCCAGCCCCGCCCCCAGAGGCGTTTCAGGGTGCGGACGGCAGCGCTGCTGCGCGCCTGGCCGCAGTGCGCCAGGCTGTGGCGGGTGGTGTGGTGCAGTTCAGTGAGGAGCTTGAGCAGCAGGCAGCCAAGCGGCCAGCTGAGCCTGATGCCTGGCTGCGGTTCCAAACCCTGGCAGATGCTGCTCTTGCAATCGCACAGCTGCCTGAAGCGCAGCTGAACCCCCTGGGTGAAGGCCCAACGGTTGACGACTGCTGGGGGTTGCTCCAAGGTGCTGGTCTGATACACGTTGGCGGCTGTGTTGTGCTTGACTCTCAACTTGAGCGGCGCTGGCTGCTGCTGGTGTGGGTGGTGTGCATCGCGCGTCAGTGGGCAGCGCTGCGTGTGTTGGAGGTCTTGGCGGCAGGGGGCGTGGAGTCAACCCACACATACGAGGTCATCGGACAGGTGCGTGTGCACGCGCGTGTGTTGTGTGTAAAGCACAGTTCAGATGCCAGTGTAGTGATTGTGCATGATGCAGTAAAACTATATGTATGGTGAGCGAGTGAACGGCGCGAGACGTGATGCGAGCTCGGCACTGAAGCCCCACTGTCCACAACGCACATAGTTGCGGTAGCAGCAAGTGTACTTGGCCCAGTGAACTAGCACCCAAGCATGCAAGCCTTGTGTACGGTAGTTCAACCGTGCTGCATGTGCATTGCGCGCATCATGCTTAGTACTGCCCCCGCAGTGTTGACATGCGCATCCCTGTGCGTGTCACGTCACCCAACAGGTGTGTCAGGATCTGCGGCAGTTCGCAGCTGGCAACATAACCAACACACGGCGCGTCCAGGGCGAGAACTGGCATTGCCTTGGCCAACTGGACGCCGCAAGGCTGAGTGCTGTGACCAATGGAATCATGGCAGTCATCATGCAAGGCCTGCTGGGTGACCCATCATCACGGGAAAGGCAGGCAACGTTGGATGGGCTAGTGCTGTACGCTTCTTGATGATTTCCATGAATCGCTTCGCTGTGCTGCAGCAGAAGCGTCATCAGGGCTGCGGCCTGAAATGTGCTGAAGCGCAGTGCACTCATTGGCCCTCGGGACCGGGGCCCCAGCATGGTCCTCGGCACCAATCATGGCACATTCAATACCATCTGTACAAGCAAAAGTTTCCATGATGCCTCTGCAGGCCAAACGAGCGGACCTGAAGCGTATTGCTAGGGTCCTGATGGGCCCCGCCAGCGCAACGCCTGGCCGCCTTGAAGCGCGGCAGCTGTCCTCACAGACAGCTGACCAGCGGGCGCCCGGGGGCGGTGATGATGACACCTGTCTACCCGTTCACCTGCGACCTGACGTAATGAAGAAGCTGAAAATGCTCTTAGCTGAGCGTGCTCCAATCATCGGTCGTCCGGATGGCGTGACGGCCGCAGCGCTGCACGCACCTCGTGTCATGGAAAGCATGGAGGAGCGCATCGTTACCGAAATGGCGTGAGTTGGAGCTGAATGTACCGGGCCCTGCGTTAGGAAGGGATTGGCCTTAACGTGCCAGGTGCACAGGTTGTTCTACCGTACACATGTGGACAGGTGCTTCAGTAGAGGCGCCACTACTAGCACGGTGCCGATGCCATGAGGACAAAGCGCTGCCGCTTATTCAATGCCTGCTGTTGGGGAGGTTTAATATTTCATCAACCATGGTCACACCTTGGCGCGCTGCCGTTGCGCTGTCACTGACCGCAGGTTCATGCTAAGCGTCGAGCCTGCAGTGGGTCCCCTCGAATCGGACAAATCGGGTCGGCATGTTGCAAGTGTGAGGGAAAAGGTACCACGAATGTGGCCCGGGGCTGTAAATCGATACGCTACGGACCTTGTACGCAATGCAGCAGTCCCGGTGCGTACCAGGGGGTACGTATGCAGAACTGCATTGACTGGCAGTTCACACCAATTTAACGACGGATGGCCGGATGGGCAACGGGCAAGCCGCTGTGTGGAATCAGGGATAGGCAGTGACGGATAGACAGTGAGGTACACCTGTTTGGGGGTAAACAAGCCTTGCATTCCCTTGGGGACGCATGAAAGACTGCGTGCATGGTGTGCGATGGCTGTGTGTGGGTCATCCATGCACGCGATTGTGTCACGCATAGCCCGTTAACAACAGTACTTGCACCATGCAGGAGAGCTCAACCACATGCTTTGGCAGCTTCATGATGGTCCTGTTCGCACTGGCAGCACAGCAGCCGCAACAACAGCAACAACAGTCAAGATCATCCACGTCTGCCTGCGTCGGCGAAGGTGCAAAGGCACATGCCACGGATGTGGCCGATGCCTTCGCGGCTTGGGTGCCCAGCAGCAGCAGTGCGCAAGCGCCAGGTGGCGCTGCTAGCGCCCGCCAACACACCACCCTCTCCTCCCTGGTGCAGCTCACCGTGCAGTACACGCGCCTGGATCTGGGCTTTGCACAACAACTGTGAGGAGGCCGCGTGCTGATGCCCTGTGCTGATTGCTGGTTGGGATATCCAGACCTGAATGCCCGCAACCTCTACATACTCTTGACTGCCTGACAGACTCGGGCCTTGCTTGCGTCCTAACTTGTCTATTTACTGCGCATGACGTAGTGCCGTGGTGCATCGCACAAGACCGGTTCCGATCCTGGCATGCGCCAAATGCACCGATGCCCCGCGTGCAGGATTGGGCTGGCAATGCCAGAGCTGGACGCGGTGCTGGCGCCGCCTCGGTTTCCAGGCAGTGGCACAGATCGACCTACGCAGTCTCAACAGCCTACCAGACCCTCTTCATCCACTGACCCTGGTAGGCCAACTCGGAAATCGCTCCTCGACATGTATGCAGGGTTATTCACGCTGTATCGGTTACATAATGCTTTGCCTGTGAAGTACGTTGTTATGTACCTGACATGAAACAGGGCAAGGCGGATGTTTTCGCGTCGGCCACTCGGAGCATAATTGTTTTTTTGGCATTGGTGTTGCGTGGGTCTGCAACACTGCAGGTTGCACCGCTTTGTTTTGACGCCGACATCGGCGCGTGGTGCTAACCCTTGCACATCGGCACATCTATTACCTCTGGGGTGCCCATACTGTCTGACGCCTCGAACACTGCTACTGGCAGCGTACATTTCCATCGTGTGACTGTCTTGCCTGTATTGCTTGTGCCCTGACATGCTGTTCAGCCACGCTGATGTTGGCCGCCTCGCATATCGCGACTCTTCGGAATGCACCGGCTGTCGCGCATGCCCTTCACACCCGGGGTCAGCAGGAAAGGCAGCCGTCACTGGTTGGCAGCATGGATCCCGAGTGTTTGATTAGGGATGGCACAGCGCTGCATGGCAAACTGTGAGTTGCGTTCTTTTTGGTCTGCCGGTGCCTTCAATTGTACCACAGCAGCTACTGTTGTGCTTCCTAGCCTGGGCACATGTAGTTGTGCGTGCACCAGTATATGTGTGGTGGGATCATGTGCCGATGACTAGCATACCTGCTGCACGCACAGTGCGCACACCAGCGTAGCAGAGATGCCATATATATGATAATAGTATATTACGATGTTATGTTGATGGCAAGCCGCTGTTACCATGGCAGCGCACTCAACGCCAAGCCCAACATAGCAACAAACATTGCAACGTTGATGTTGCACCTACCAAGCATGCATCCCAATGGTTGCCATGTGTTATATACACGATACATCGTAGCATCCAGCGTTGCGACTGCATTGTTGATTTGTGATGCATGCATGGTCATGGCCCGTGCTCGCATGTCTTGCTATCTACTCGCCCCTGCATCATGCTTATCCTGCCATTACTGCCATGCAGGAGGCAGGAGCTTGAAGATGCATGCGCGCAGTTCAGGCATGAGGTGCAGCGCCTGGAATCACCCTCGAGCTCAGAGTCAGAGCTCGCTGTGCTGGAGGCAGCCATGGGCCGGGGTGCGCTGCACAGCGCTGCACAGGCCGTTGTGCAAGCGATCACATGGGAAGGTGCCAATGTCATCCACCCGTTGCAGCTGGACATGTGGGCAATCCTATGGGCAGGGTTCGTTGATTGCACGTCTGACTACCAGCATGCTTCGAATTATGCAGCAAGAATGGGCTTTAAGCCCGATGGCTTTCAACTGAATGCAGTACCAGAATGTACTGCTATTCAGCGGAGGCTGTACACGCTGGCCCTCAAGCACTGTCCCTGGTTCCGTGCCTGCTACAACCTTGCTTCCGCCACGGACGCCATTGGCTGCCGCGGCGAGGCCCAAGGCATGCAGGCTCTCATCACCCTCATGACCCTGCCAGAGTAAGCTTTGGGTTTCCGCCGACGTTGCAGCAGGGCATCACTCATGGCTTTGGTTTTGATTTTTGAATGTCAAGCATCTCTGGCACAACATGTGTCATGTGTCAGCTTGGTATGCAAGTGACAAATTGTGACATATTTGTGACAAATTGCGACATTTTGGAACCTTGGTTGAATTTCCTTGTGTTATGGTATTATGCATGCACACACCAAAGTGCGTGCTTGTATGTTTGTGTGCATGTAGGGCTTTGTCGGGAGTCACCAACGACCCATCCGAGCGCGCCAGGGTTGCGGCGCACACCATTCGCTTCCTGTGGAGCATCCTACCACCCAGCATGAGATATCAGGCTGAGCAGGCGATCTCTGATCTACAAGCCAGGGAGGCAGAGCACCAGCTTCTCACCGTCCTTGGCGACAGCTGGCAGCTGGTGCAGAGCCTCACTTCTACACCGCCGCTGCCTGTCACCCCCCTCACACACACACCCGACACGCTGCTTCCAGCTGGACAAACGCTGCTGCAAGCGCCTTTAAGATACAGCCTACATGAACAGCAACAGCTGAACTTTTGGCGCATGTGTGTGATGCACCTCTTGGGCAATGCCCTCGTATGCTCCGGGGATCCACGTGCGGCGCTGTTGATGGCCCATGTGTGCGACTTCCGCCCATTCCGAAGCCCGCTCTTGTGTGCAGGCACAGTTTCTCTTGGGCTAGATGCCTGCGCGCCTGCTGTGGTGAGGACGCGGCCGGCGGGCACGCTCACGTTCACGATCACACTTGGGCAAGAGGCAGTCGTGACCTGGAGCTGGGGACTGATGTTCACCTTGGTCGTGTCAACCTACACTGATAGCATTCTGCCACAGCTGATGGACATGGCGCAGCGGCAGCACCGCCAGCAACAGCTGTCGAAGGCATACCGGCAGGCGGAGGTTGCAGCAGGTGCTGTTGACACGGGTGGAACCGATCCATCCTCAGCCCTGCTAGACATGATGTCCATCCTCGCATACACTTTGCGGAGGGTTCTTGTGCTGGACCCCTCAAGCTTCTCACTCAGTAAATCAAAGGCACGGCGCCCGACTCCCCTGGATGCACTGATTGATCGGTTGGCAGAACTGAGGGGCTTTGGCGGCGTGTGGGTGCAGGCAGTGGACGGGATGTGGTCGGACGTGACAGGACAACTGACCAGAACGGATGCGTTTTTTATGCTAAGGACACACATGCCACGCATCCTGCAGCAGGGCGTTGTGCTGTCGGATGAGGCGCTTATGACATTCATGTGCAACGATGCACCTGATGATATGGTGCGCGCTCTGCTTGGAGAACCGCGAGCCCAGGCAGAGGATAGCATCAGCCTTGGCAGAATGGTGCGATTTCCACAATTCGCCACGCTGCCTGGAGACGTGCAGCGCCTGGTGGCTATGGCTCCTCAGCTGGCAGTACCGCTCCTGAGGGCAGCCTGCATGCCTGCAGTGCCATGGCAGACTGAGCTCATCACAGCACTGCTGCAGGCAGTGCGGCCCGGCATCATTCCCGGCAGCATGTGGGAGGCGCTGTTGTGCAGGGCCGCTGCTGAGAATGACACCACCGTGCTCTGCATGTCAGTGCAGGGCAGCGTGCAACAAGGTCACTCACTGAGTTTTGACGTATGGAAGCGCGCCGAGCTGCAAGTACCCCTTGTGGAGGCTGCCCTCATGTCCATTATTCCGCCCCTGGTGGCTACTAGCAGAAGCAGCAACGATCCCGCCGCCATTCAGCGCGCTGATGCGCCAGCCGACATGGCTGCTTTAGTTGCTGACTCACGGACCTCAGCACCGGCCTCCTCAGCTCCGTTTGCTGCGGTGGTGTCTGCAGCCAAGGTGTTTGCGTCAGTGGCATTTGCGGCTGTGCGTCCTGCCTTACCCGGTCAGCCATCTGTCCAATCACCTGTCCAGTCATCTGGTGAATTGCAGCGAGCGTGTCGTGATACCCTCTTGGCGCTGCTGCTGGCAGTGACAACCAACCACAACTGGAGCTGCGTTGGTTTCGTCATGGACGCTGTGGTAGATCTGCCTCAGCCTGCAAGTGGCCGCTGGTTGCTTGAGCAGGACTTGCGGCAGATGCTGCAAGCGTGTGCGTCGGCTGGGCAGTGGGCGCTGGCTGTGCGGGTGATCGACCTGGCCGGCCATGGCGAGGTCATGGCCACATCGCTTGACACCACGCAGCAGTCGCTGCTAGGGCTGCACCTCGCACGCCAGACGACTCTTAACGACACGCTGCTGCTGCAGCTGCTTACTCATCACGCAGCAGGCAAGGTGGGGACGCCTGCTGGAGGCTCACCTGACACGCTGGCGGTAGCAGGCCAGCAGGCGGGGGAGGTGTGGTGCGCTGCATACGCAGCGCTACTGGCGCGGGCCATGCGTGGGCCTGGCCTGCCAGCGGCGATGATGCAAGCCGTCCTCGACGCATGTCTCCCGGGTGGTCAGGCAGCAGTGCGCAGCACCAGCAGCACCAGCAGCAGCAGCAGCAGCGCCAGCAGCAGCAGCGCCAGCAGAGGTGGGTGGCCTGCTGTCACTGCCTGGGCTGCACGTGTTGCCATTCGCAGCTTCAGTGCTGCAGGATCAAACACGGCATCCTACAGTGCAGGGCAGCAGGAGCAGCAGCAACCGGGTGCCGGCAACACAGACTCCCTTCTCACTCTCCTGGAGCAGCACCTGAGCTTGGCAAGCGGGCTGAAGCGGTTGGACGCTGTGGATGTGAGTGTGGTGAGCGCTGTCCGTGAACCTCACCGGCAGCGTGTCAGGGCTGTCATTGGGCTGCTGATTGGGGTGCTTGGGGCACGCCAGGACATTGTGTGTGGAGACGTTAAAATCACTGTGCCTGCGCCAACACGAGAAGAAATCCACCGCATCTGCAAGCTCTGCGAGCGGCTGGTTGCGGAGCAGGCACCTGCACGTGCAGCAGGCAGCCTGCAGCTGCTGTTATGGGCGGTGCTGCAGTGCGCACAGCCAGGTGGAAACACCAGCGCTGTGCAGTCGCTGCAAGGCATGCTGCTGGCAGCCATGGCGGATTGTGTGCAGCAGCAGGCAGCAAGCGGCTCTGCAGCTGTGTCTGCTGAGGAGAGCAGCAACAGCGAGATGGTGCAGCTGGCAGTCAGCCTTGCCGGTGTTGGGCAGTGGGATGCAGTGGCTGTGGCATTGCGTGCGGCCAGCAGCGCCACAGCCACGGTGCTCCCGGTTGGAGCTGCTGCACGCATCATTCGTGATGCCCTTGCCAGCTGGAGCCTTGCCAATGGCACGCGTGTAGCACCTGATGAACAAGACCCACCACCAGGACTGGCTTCTCACAGCGCTGCAGGGCAAGTGGCGTTGCAGGCGCTCGATGCAGCAGGCGGCATAGCAGCCGTTAAGCCTGCGCTGGTGGCACTGCCACAGTCACGCCAGCGGCAGCAGGCCACCAGTATCACCAGGCAGCTTGCGCTGCTGCTGGTGGCGAATGCTGGTGGTCCAGAGGGTGTGCATCGCATGCTTGATGCGTTGGAGCTTGACAGTGGCAGCCTGGCTGTGCAGAAAGCCGTGCTGAGGTTCATTGAAGGTGTGCTGCAGGCAGCAGGTGCAGGTGCAGCCGGAGACACCAGCAGCCCCAATTCCAGCAGTGGCGGTGGCAGCGGCGTTCACGGTTTGGGCAATCCGCACATGCTGCTTCTCCTCGTTGGCAGGGCTGCAGGCGCATGTGGGGCCGAGGCAGAGGACACCCTGCACGCGCATTGGGCCGCTGCACTGTGCCTGCGCACGATTGACCGCTATGTCTGCCGTCTTGAGGCGCCTGAGCTGCCACTTTCAGCGGCAATCGCAACGGCCAACAAGCTGCCCCAGCAGCCTGCCAGCAGCACTGGCAGTGGTGGCATGGCGGCTGAGCTGTCTGAGCTGCTGGGCACGTGCCGTGGTGTGCTGCGTGACAGTGGGGCAGGTGGCAGATCAGCAGCAGCAAGCCAGGGCGGAACTGGGCAGCACAATGCTCAGCAGCAGCAGCAGCAGCAGCAGCAGCAGCAGCAGCAGCAGCACACTGAAGGCGTCCAGTCGTTGCTGCGTTTGGCGTGCTCGGCTATGCGTCATAATCGCCGGGGTGGTGGTGGAATGGGATCAAATGATACAGCCCTCGCCATTGCTGCCTGCCGCGTCGCTTTCCAGCCAGCAGTTGATGGCACGCTTGACGCCATCACAGCCAGTGACCTAGCACAGACATCACTGCTCAGTGTATGTGGCTTGCCCACAGCCCGCCCGCTGCTGCCGTTGTTTCAGGTGGCAATAGAGCGTGGGCTGACAGCTGCAGAGACAGCTGCCAGCAGTGACAGCGATGGCGATGCTGCTGCGATCCAGGCACGAAGGTTCATGCGCTTGATAAATCAGCTTGCAGCGTCAATGGCTGCACCACCAGTAGCGCCGTCTACAGCAAGCAGTGTGAGGGACAGGCATGGCGACACGTCAGCTGCTGCTGCTGAAGCCATCATGCAGGACCTGCAAGCCAGCTGCATCCCGCTGCCAGATGCCGTTGTGGCACGCATGTGCCGATACGCTGCCAGGTACGGGTCAATGTCATGGCTGAGCCAGGGAGGTGGCAGCAGCAGCAGCAGCGACGCTAGTCGTGGTGGCGCCCTCACAGGCTTGGCGGGGTTGGTGGCGGCATCCCGCGCATGCGCCGCCCAGCACCGCTACCAGTTGGTGTTGGAGATGCACGAAGCTGCTCGCCACGTTCGGCCTCTGGCCCTCACCATGCTGGCGCTGCAGGCAGCCATCATGCAGCATGCCATTATTAACAACTGCGACGATGCTGATGGCGCCGATGAGGGCGTGGGATACACGCTCACCGCTGAGCAACTATGCGGTGAGTGAAAGGTTTCACTACACTATTCTACATAGCATCAGCGCGTGCGATACGGTCATGGGAGCGCCAGCACACACAAGGTGCTTGGCTCAACGTGTCAAAATGAACTGAGTTGGGCTAATTGTTGTGTTTGGCTTTACCTTGTTTGGTTTAAATGATACATTTGCACGTTTGAACCAATGGTGTGAAGGACTGGACGGGTTAGTATCGGGGACCCCCCCCCCTCGATAGGGTTTCGCTCCCGGATGGGATAGCTCTGGCCTGGTTTCACAATGTGAAGACAACTGGTTAGGATTGAGCCCGATCTGGGTTCAGCCAGAGTGAATCCAAACCGAAACCAGTTCCAATGTGAAGTACCCCTTGTTGTTTGTGCGCCTCTGTGCCGACAGTGCGGTGCAGTTTCTTTACCGGTACCAGGAATTGGATGCGGTAAATACTGCTGGTTCGGTCATCACAGAATGGCCCGTATACTGCGATTTACACGCACAGGTCGCATCCAGGCGCTGTCCAAGACGCTGCTTGCGGGCCTGGGCCTGGGCAGCAGCCTGGCAGACCTGTGCGACGCGCTGTGCCTGCCACCCTCACCACCACCCAGGACTATGCGTGCAGCAGGGAGGGCTGCAGGTGCTGCAGCCAAGCCAGGCAAGCGCCCAGCTGCTGATCCTGCCAGCAGCAGGGCAGGCAGCAGCAGCAGCAGCAGCAGCGATGGTCTGGCAGCGGTGTTGCTGGCGCTGCCTGCGCCAGTGGCGGAGACCGTTTTGGGCGTGGCCGTGTGGCAGATGTCACAGAGCTCATCAGACAACGATGACGCTCTGCGTGCTCTACGTGCTCCGCAGTTATTGAGTGTTGTCCAAAGATACACAATTGGCATGGTCAGCGCCAAAGTCGACGCCTCCAGTACCACCACCAGCACGACGCCGCTGTCAGCTTTTGGTGCGCATGTGCATGCGGTTGCCGGCATGTTGGCAGCTGCATCGCCACTGGTGGCATCACAGCAGCAGCTGCAGCAGGCAGTACGCGATGACACAGCCATCTTACAGTGCCACATCAGCGACCAGCGTCTGACCGTTCACACAGTGACGTACTGCGCCATGATGCGCACGCTGGCCGCCACCGACCGCAACCTAGAGGGCGCCTTGGCACTGCCGCTGCAGGTGGCAGCTGGCAGTATGCCGCTGCCTGCTCCCCTCACCAGCAGCAGCAGCGGCACCACCACCACGCCAACTGGCCTGCAGGTGGTGCTTCGTACCGCCGAGAGGGCTGCTGTGATGGTGCTCGCGGGTGAACCGCTCCTTCTGTTGGACGCAGTAGGCTTTGAGATCCAGGCCGACCCGCAGTGCGTACCGCTGGCACGGGTGAAGAAAGAGTTGGTGGAGGTGCTGCCACCACTTGCCACAGCCGATGAAGACAAGGCCAAGGGCAGCAGCGGTAGCGGTGCTGGTGCCGGTGCCGGTGTCAAGACTGGCGGCAAGGCGGCAGCGCTGTCAGCGAATGCCGCGCAGTGGCTGGAATGGCATGAGGCGGCGTCGAGTGAGATGCGGGGTTGGGACGCTGATGCCATGGAAGCGCTGCTGCAGGCGCTGTACCGCAGGGCCGGGTAGCAGTAGAGCTCGGTCAACTTGAAAACTTAAGTTACGCTATGCCCCCTGCTCTGTGAGCCCAGCTGAGTCCTGAGCCCCGGTGGACAAATTGGGACTATGGTCATGACCACAAGCGCACTTCGGCACGCGTTGCCTTGCCTTGCGGTCATCTGCGGATTGCGCTCATGCAACACACCCCAGTGCTCCGGCATATCTCCTCCTGGTGCGATGCACAGCATGCTTCAGCTTACGCTGCGCCTACCCTGGAGTTGAGCTGTTTAGCCCCGGCACACGCGATATCGCACCCAACCCTGATGAGATTTCTCTGCCTTGGGAGGGCCTCGATAGGGCCGCTGCTGCTGCAGGGCTTTGATTTCGTATATGTACCATGTTTGGCCCTGACGTGGTGCGGGTTGTGTGGATGCGGGTGCAGTACGCGGGTCATAGTCGCCCGTGAGAACAGCGAGGCCAACACACACGCAGGCAGGTCTGAATAACTGAATGAATACTGACCAGGGATCAACTGAACTTTTGCCTAATTGGTGAGCTCACACAAGGGCCTGCCCGCTGTTTAGGCAGCATAGACGGTGACGTGCATGCGCATTTGAGTTCTTCACCGCATGCAGCCAGGCTGTGTTGGTGTTTGGTCCTGGCAAAGTTAGGGATGTTTACACATTGGCCTGCCCTTGTTGATCTCTAGCCAAACCTGATGGCATACATGCATGGACCCTGACCACGCAAACGGATGCCATCGTGACGTGCCACAACCGTGATGAACCCGAAGCAACCACGCAAAGGTCATGCACGCCAGCATGAGCAGCGGTCAGTAGGCGTACATGCCAATCGGTACTGGACTCCTGCATGAATGCAAGCAGTCCAGGGATGTGCGATTGTGCGCTGTCCTGACCCCTTGGTGGACACCACAGGTCAATCTTGAACAGCACGCTCGCGCAGCACAGTCAACTGAAGGGTGGATGTGAGCGATGTGCTATGGCTGCGACTGCGGGCGCATGGCTGATGCCTGAACCTTACATAGTTACAGCTGGGTGTGCCCACACATGCATGCCAGATAGGCTCATGCGAGGGCTTGTGAGCACTGAGAAGTGACGCGAATGCTGATGCATCATGCATGCACCTGGCCCCGATAAAAGCCATGATCACTGACTCAGTCAACTTGACCATGCATACAATCCTCGCTTGCAACCCCCTATGCAGAGCTTGCTCTCCCGCTCTCTCTATGTACACAAGCGGTTTGCCTGAGTTGACGGCATGGCAGCAGACACGGACCAGGACCCGCTAACCGAGCTGGTGACGCTCTTCGTCAAGCAGTGCTACGTGTATGTACCGATTCCAGCCGCGTTGTCATATGGACACCGAGCTGAGCTTTGGGGAGACCTGGAGAAATGGTTCAAGGTGGGGTTCGCAAGGGTGTATGTTGCACGTGCCGAGGAGGGCCGATGCCAAGGTTCAGCTGACACGCACTTTCCATGCTGCTTATGCATTCCCTGCAGGCTGTGCAGCTCAAGACAGTGATGGTTGGGGACGAGCTGTTTGTGAGGCTGTTTGACACAGAGTCAGGTCAGCTTGTTGTTAATCAGATACCTGCTGACATGGCGTGGTCTCGTGAACATGCAGCAGTTGGGTACATCGTCCTAGCCCAGCACGACTAAGTTGCTATCTGACTCAAGGCGTTTTGTGCCAAACTTCAGTGCTTGGTGTCACAAGCTAGGACAATTGGCACCACGCAGTGACCAAAGTCCGAAGCACCTCCAAAGCAGGCCGCCTCCAAGCTAATTTGCCTTGTTGGCTGCTGTAATGTAAGTCATAACTTCAACTTGTGTGCTACCAGGTGAGCTCTTTGCGGAGTGCCCTTTACCATCGGATGGCAGCCCGTTAACCACGGTGGGTGGGTGCAAAAGGTGCTAGTGCAGGCGTTTGGGCATCAAATGCACTCTCGTTGTTGCACCTGTGCATGCACAAGTGTCCCAGACTTGCTTGTGCGCACAGCGCCCTGTGCCGTTGGTTTTGTGTTGTCCATCACGCAGGCGGTTGAACCTGTGATCGACAGCAGCAGGTACTATGTGCTGAGGGTTGTGGACAGGGACAGCAAGAACCACGCCTTCATCGGCCTCGGCTTTGGGTAAGCTCCCCGCCACCCTCCCTGCAGCTCGCACGACGTCATATGTTGTCGTGTTCGAGCTCGCTGTGCACCGGTGACGAGGGCTGCACCCGTGCGTGCACTGCTTGCACCCGGTCATGCACACACGCCACGGTACACAAGCCTGCTGTGGGGTTGCACAGTGCGCATGCATACTGCTACACGTGTGTGTGCGTGCATGTGTCTCAGGGATCGCGGTGCGTCGTCCAACTTCAGCGCTGCGCTGGACGAGTACCGCCAATACCTCCGCAAGCATCGAGAGGCCGCAGAGATGCGGCGGCGGTTTGAGGAGGAGCAGCGCCAGGCCCAGCCCCAGCCTCTGACTGAGGGTGGCGAGGGCGAGCGCAGCACGGGAGGCAGCAGCAGCAGCGGGGGCGGCGGGGCATGCGGCGGCGGGGACAGGCCTGACCTCAGCTTGAAGCCGGGGCAGACCATCAAGCTTACCTTGGCGTCCTCGCTTCTGGTGAGCTGATGAGGGCAGTTGTGTGTGGCTCTAAGACATTCATCAACTGTGAGCTTTGTGAGCTCCTCATGAAGAGGTATCATGTGGGCCCAGCATGTTGCGTCTCGCCGTCCAGGGGTGGAGTGGGGTGAGTGACACAACCGTTTTGAGGTCAGGCAGTAAGCAATAGAGCGTGGCCATGGTGGTAATGCGTATGTGCAGACGTATACTTGAACGACACACAGTAGAAATGCCAGGCTTGTGGTTGCGTGTGGGCCGTGCGTGCACCTGCTTGCGCCGCACCTGGCTCATGCCTACACCCCGTGCCAACCTCTTGCCTGTAACCTGTGTGTTTCAAGTGATTTGGTCCCGTGAGGCCATGCAGTGTGCTAACCATGTGTGTGCGCACACAACCCAAAATTAAGCCGTACGGCCTCACTGGTACAGAAACTGTCCTGGGTGATGGTACCTCTTCGTAATCATGTGTGTGTGTGTGTGTGTGTGTGTGTGTGTGTGTGTGTGTGTGTATGCACACGTTGGCGCGTTGACACTGGGTCCTGGGCAGCGGCGAGCATCCTCCACCTCGGCATCGAAGGACACCAGCAAAGAGCACGGCAAGGACACGCTGCCGCTGGCCTCGCTGCCGCTGCCGCCACCACCACCACCCGGCACCGCCATAGCTTCCCCCATACGCGCACCTGGGGCTGTCAGCAACGCTGCCATCGCGGCGGGCTCAAGCTCATTGCCGGCACCAGCAGTGGATGCGACGGCTGTTTTGCTGCAAGGCCTGAGCCCCTTTGGGGCCCCCACATCCCCACCTCCAACCACATCCGCATTCGCAACCCCATCCACACCCTCACCCTCATCATCACAACCAGCAAAGGGCACCGCGGAGGTGGCACCGTACTCAAGCTTGGGGCCGGCAGCCAGCAGCAGCAGTGGCGTCGGTGGCGATAGCGGGAGTGTTGCGGTGAGCGCAGGTGGCACAGGTGGCCGTGTGGACGCAGTGCCAGCTGGACAGCTGCCCATGCCGGCCCTAAGCGGTGCGCTGTCCAAGGAAGTGTTGGATGGGATCGCCGCAGCGCGAGCGCCGACGGCCGCCAGCGATGCTGCTGCGGATGATGACGGGTGGGGAGACTTTGTCGGCTGACCCCACCTGCAGCTGATGCTGGGCTCGAGGACCCTTGCACTATTTGCATGCGGATGCTGAGTTGATGCGCCTAGTGACAATGCAGCACAATGCAACCTCTGATGCAGCATGCTGCTGACCCAAACTGCTGTGCTGCATTCACTGGTTGCGCCGTTCTGCCCATCCACAAACGCATTGCTGCGCAAGCATGGTAGACATTTGCCAGGCCTACTCACAATGCACAATGGTGATTGACATTTGGTAACCCGTGCAATTGACACTGAGCCAATTGCGATGAGCCTTGCACCTCGCTTGCATGCGGGTGAACAACATGTGCTGGATTACATGATGCAACCCTGTCAGCATGTTGCGGCCAACTCCCTAACAACTCACTGTCTCCTGGCCCTAGAAACTGGCACAGAACACACCCGTATGCAGGCCTACCATCATGCCGTCGAATCAACGTTCAAAAGCAAGCATGACTACACAAACCACGGTTTGCAACATGCAGCCTTTCCATGTCATCACCATCGTACTCGCCATGCAAGACGAGTATTTTCACTGCACACCGTTATCTGAACCACCACCGCCGTCACCTCATGCTATATCGACACGCCACACCAGATAGGGACAGCACAGCACTGTAGTAGCCGCGCCGCAAAAGCCAGTGCAGACGTCCAGTGCAGACATCCAGTGCCACCACAGGAGCCACATGGCGTTGTGTGTTCGGAGACTGTTGCGTCAGCGCGCACACCGCAGCCCTTGCTCGCACACGCCGCAGCGCCTCGACAAACGACAGATGCTACACCGACAGCAGTAAGCAAGCACACACGGCGCACTGTTGCAATGCAGATCGAGCCAGCACTTCGGTAAAGTACATTTGGTGCGTGTTGTACATTATGATCCGGCTTGGCACTAGCTCTCATCAAGACCACATGATGGCTACACACACGCATTCGACTCA
Source organism: Chlamydomonas asymmetrica (assembly GCA_001662385.1). Taxonomy (NCBI): domain Eukaryota; kingdom Viridiplantae; phylum Chlorophyta; class Chlorophyceae; order Chlamydomonadales; family Chlamydomonadaceae; genus Chlamydomonas; species Chlamydomonas asymmetrica. Next base: position 17,710 of record BDDA01000658.1, read on the forward strand.
CTCATCGGCAAAACAATACCGTGTTACGACAAACTGGACCGGCCCACACACACTTCACATCCGCTGCTCATGTACCGAAGCTCCACACGTCTGGCTGGTGCCGACACGCGAGCAGCGCCTTGCGTTTGACCTGCCAACGTCCCGCACAATTCAACCCGGCAAGTGTGGGAAACAATGATGAACGGGGGGAGCAAGGGTAAGGATATGAACACATGACGCATCTGTTCAGGGGAAGATGCTGGATGACCGATTGACACACACAGGAGCGACGTGGCTGCCAGGAAACAGAGTCAACCGGATGCTACGCAGCAACGAGAGGCTCACAGGGTGTTTCTTTGTGGTTTGCGAGTTCACTGCATGGCGTGATAGCATGCACGAACATGCGACCCGAAACAAGCCCATGTTCGTTAGGCCCGCCCGCATCAGCACCTGCAAGGTACCCCTCGTGGCTGCAGCAGAGCTGGCACAAGAGGTGGAGTTGATATGTGTATCCGCTGCCAGAGGAAATGACGGTCGAAATGCTCGACACCACAGCCAGTGGCCCGCGGAAGGGTGGGAGCCAAACACGGGGCGAACAGCCGGGGTGAGGTGAGGTTTGCTGGCGATCATGCAGGAGTACACAGCGCTGTACACAGCCGTTTAGTCGGCAATTAATGAAGGCGGCACACGAGCGCTGCTCCGCCAAGCTGGTAGCTTGCGGATGACGCCTCTCCCTCACTCACTCCCACAGCATGCACATCAATGGATGAAAGCAAAACACGCGATGATCAATGTGCCAAGCAACCACCGGCAACAAGGCCGGGAACGTTATATGTGGCATCACTCTCCCAGACGACACGCGCTTAGGCACACACGTTTCTCTCCTACACGACCAACACACTCTCTCTTGTTGTTCGAAGCTGCATGTGTGGCGACGTTCGGCGTTCGAGGCGGCCGTAACTGCGCACCGTGGACAGCGCAAACGATGATGAGGGAGGCCAGGCCCTCCCGCAGACCTCCCATCACACACACCACACCACACACCAAACAAGCGCACAGGATAGTAGGACGTATTTGGGTAAGGGCCAAGGTTGAAGCCGTGAAATGCCATCCTCGCACACAGAACGGTCAAATCCGGCAAAGGTATTCCGTATGTAGAGACGCTACTGCCGTGGAAATGGAGTTGAGAAGAACCTCGTTTCGAACAAACGCACGCATACCCCAAATCATGCACCGTACTGCAGAGGATAGGGAGCCGGGACACCCTTCATAGGCAGCCTGTGCATGCATGCATGCATGCATGCATGCGCCAATGCGCGCCACACCGATCCGACCATGCATGCGTCTGCTTGCAGCCTGCTTCCCATAGCAACGCAGCCAACAGCCAACAGCGGGCAAAACGCCCGGCACCACAACTCACAGTCCTAAACCCATCAGTGAAGATGCAAGAGGTTCAGGATGATCCAGGGGCGTACCTGCCGCTGACGAACTGCCACAACATCGCATTTAACACGAGCAGGTGATACGAACCTTCACCAAGCCCAGACGCAACAACTCTGTGCATGCTGCAATACGTGCTGCATGGGCAACGTTTCATGGCCGCCAAACATGCAACAAAGACCGCACATTGATACATTCGAAACAAAGGTCAACGCAAGGAAGAGAGTATAGACAGGATGCTGACTACAAGCGGGGTTCATTATGGTCTGAAAGAACGCTGCGGTGCACGCAACCAATCGTGATTATGCGCACTTGCATGCACGTGTGGCGGGCACGCATCTCAATCTTCATGCGCGGTGCTCGTGCGATGCGCTCGAGCGTGCGCACAACCCAAACGCATGCGGACGTGCGCATGAGTCAGACACATGCACGATGATCGCTTTCGGAGCCCCTGCACAGAGGGTTGAGGGATTCATGTGGGGCACACTGGCACCTGAGGGTCAGGTTGGTTGTAACTCATGTACTCAGTGTGTGTGGTTCAAATGCGGCATCCACCATGTACCAGTCACGGCTGCACACAATCGTGGCAGCAGCAGAGCAATACGGCATATGAACACCACTGAATTGCACCACGCTGCATGCACGCGCTGGCAGCAAGCCAGATCGCCAGAAAAGGCCTAACCACCCCATCGCGTGTTTGCACCACAGCAGCCCAGATGCGTTCTTTGACCTAGAGGTGCGCTGAAACTGAAAGACTAAGGGCATGGCAGCATGGTGCATGGCAGATTGGCAGGTATGGATGTGGCCGTCACATGGCCTGGCCTGAACAATGCACTGCGCTGCCGTATGCTGTGCCTACCACGGTCCACGCGCGACGAGGACGACTGCCACAGCCGGGCGGTTTGCTATGGCAGCAGTGCGTCGATTGTCACGAACACCAGCAGGCCGTCAGCGCCCGCCTCCCACACGCTGCTTGGGTTCGCCAGCGCCGCAGCCGCGCCTCGCTCGCTGCCTGGCACACCCATGGCATCGGCCGCATCGCTGCCTTCATCGTTGGCGGGTTTTTCACCTGAAGCTTCGCCAGCCAAAGCAGGAGCGTCTGCTGCTGGGAGCTCCAAAGCCGGCAGGATCCGGTTTCTGCCATAGTACGCGCCTGCAGCAAAGCGCTGCTCGAAATGGCCTGTGTCTGCAAGCGGTTGCGTACTGGAGCGCTGCCACACGCTGAGGCGGCAGGTGGCGCCTGGAGTCGCCGCCGTGCCATCCAATGGAGCTTCCCTGTCCGTCCTGAAGCGTGCTGCAGGCCCCAACCCTGGTAGCGTCGCATAGTGCTGGGTGCTGCTGCCTTTTCCACGAGGCAGCCCGTCTGTCCTGCACACGTACAGCCCCACGGCAGGAACCGACGCGTGGGCACTTCCTGCACCTGCATTTGCGTCCGTGCCGCTGGTGCTGCTAGTGCTGTTTTGTGCAGTGGGAGTGCCAGCTGTGTGTGCAGTGCTGATGGAGGTGTTAGTGGAGGTGGGGCCGCTGCGGCCACGTGCACCACGCCTGCTGTGCAGCGTGCTGCGTCGGGAAGCAGCAGAAGCAGCAGCGGCCACAGGAGGGTTGAGCCTCAGCCGCGCGTGCCAGAAGCTGCCTGCATATTCGTAGTAGTCCGAGAACAGGCCTGGGTGGCCTGCCGAGGACTGCGAACCCCGGCGAAGTCCTGCAAGCTGCGCTGACGAGACGTGCCAGCAGAAGCGGAAGCGGCGCCGACCGGTCCCGTTGGGTGTTGCTCCCTTTGGTGCCTGTGGGGACTCAGTGCCATGAAGTGGGCTAGCAGGATGGAGGGCTGAGCTTGGGGTGCTGCCACTGGGAGGGAGGCCAGCACGCACTGCATACTCAAGTTGGGTGCGCTCCCACAGCGCAGCCTGCAGCACGCTTGGTGCGACGAACCCAGCTCCAAATTCAGACTCGGCAGCAAAGAGCTGGGATGTTGTGAGGTGCTCAAACGCAATCACGCGCGCTAGGGCCGCAGGCAGACGAAGAAGTGGCACGAACGAGCTGTCCTGCAGCGTAGTGCCAACGCCTCGTCCAACGCTGCTGCTTTGGCTTGAGCTCCAAGGGCTGTGCAGCGGGCTGCAACTGTGTGCTGCGCTGCTGCTCAGGTGGTCTGCCCTTCTGGATTGCTCTGGGTTCCCCATACGAGGCACACCCGTTGGGATCGACGGAACCGCATCAGAGCTGTCGCTGATGAATGGTTTGCGACGCAGATGAGTCAGCGCAGCAGCTGGTTGGTCCCTGGTGCCCGTGAATGAATCCAGCGAAGCATCACAGCCACTGCTTGCTGCCTCTTCAGGTTGCAGTGTCCGCTGGCCAATGCTGTCATTACTGCCTGCTGGTGGCGCCGCCCCGCCCTGCAAGTGCTCGTCCTGCTCGGTGAGCATATCCGATACGCAAAGCACTGCAAGGCGCACCCTCTCGTATTCTGAAGCCACTGCAAGTGTGTCAGACTCCAACACACGAGTGAGCAGCTGCAGGCGCTGTTCAAGGGGCAAGCCCCGGACCGCTGTGCACCAGCCGTTGTACTCTTCTGAAGGCAATCGCAGTGATAAGGCGTTCGTGATTGCGGATAGCAGCATTAAGGCATGCTCGTCTCCGTGATCAGACCACTGCAGTGCAAAAGTTACAAGCTGTTGCAGATTGTCCGGCATCAGGGTCGCACCGAGCCTGTCCACACACGCGGTTTGCAGGTCCGTGCAGTCCAAGAAACCTGCAGAGAATGAAATGTCACTGGGCTCAGAATTCCTGTTTCGTGTTACTTTCTATACATACGTCCAGTCCAAGGGCTGAAAGCTTGCAGCGGTGTGCGGTACTGCCAGAGACTTGTGGACTTCAAACATGTTGATGCACAGGGGGTTGGGCTGGCAAGGGACGCACCTGCTAACGTCAGCACCTCCAGCAAAGGCTGTTCTGCGAGCACGGATTCTAAGCTATCGCGTCCGCTCAAATGTGACAGCACTGCCTGCGCGACTGTGTCGTTTGAGGGCAACATCAGAGGCGGGGATGGGTTTGCGAAGGGATGTCCAAGCAGCGCGCGAAAGAACCCGCTCCTCCTGGACAATGACTCTGTGTTAAACGTGAGCCGCGTTCCGCTGACCAGCTCAAGAGTTAGCTCGTCAGAAGGTAGAGGGTGTGGGGTTGCCATGGCCAGGGGCAAAAGCCCAGAATGGCCAGACTGTCCACTGGACTTCCCTCCTCCGAAGTCAAAATAACGTTAGCATTGGGTGTTGCCTTCAGATCAAATACATAATTAAACACTGGTTGCTGGTGACCAGGGTACGCGGAGGAGTCAGCGCACACACACACACCGCACACACACAAACAGTTTACAAATCGATCCAAGAGGCCAATCGAATACTGTGGAAAGGCAGTGGTGTGTGGTCGGAGGTGCTTGCTGTATCGTAAGTGACTTAGGTTTAAGAACGTTTTGATGCAATGCGACAGCGTGCTGGGGATGGTCTCGGGGCCTCGCCATGTCGGGTGTGCAAAAGAAGGTATATTAATCACTGCCATGTTGTACAATCCTGTCAACCGTTTTAAGTTTCATATGGTATGGTGACATGTTTAATGAGCAAGTTTAGCCGAAGGTTAGCCCTTGTTTAATAGATGGCGAAGACACAGGCTGACGCAGATGCAGCGCGTGCGGAGCATAAGGTATTTTACGAAGACAACAAATCACCACTCAAGGATGACATTATCAGCCTGTGTACTGCCTTGGTATGGCCTTTTGTATCCACTTTGCCATCATTGAGGTTGAGGTCTACATGTCAAGTGCCCACCTGCAAACTCATAACGGCTAAAACGTTTCGTTTTGCAGAAAACCGGCCAGGGAGGCCTAACGCGTGATGTGGCAGGCTTCTTGCTTTGGCACCACGCACTTTCCGGCGACACAAAGCGTGCCGCGGAGCTCGCAAATAGCGGTGTGATTGCTGCCTGTCTCTTCAACCTCGAGAATGCTCTTGGAGATGTTTCCATCAGTGAGAGAACCACTTCGGCAGGCCTCCTGGCGGCTTTGTGCACCAACATAAGCGCACCCCTCGTAGCGAAGTCACACCCGCGGACCTTCGCAGTTTTGCACCAGGCGTTAGCAGAGCCGTCAGACCTTTCAAGGACCTATGCAGCACGTTCACTGAGTACGCTGTCGCAGGAGCCTGAGGTGAGTGTCAATTGTCGTTCAGTGGAAAAGTGTTGCGGTGATTAGGATGTGGGATACGTGCTTGCACACGCTGGTGCGGGCAGCAGATGTTGCGTTGCAAGTCAGGCTGCACACGCCAGTTTTGCATCCTGCAACCTCCAGTCTTGCTCGTATTGCAGCAACCCATCCATTGATACTGCCTGGCCCAAGCATGCCACGCCCTTGTGGCTGCCCGCACTCTCATGCTTCAATGCAGAGTCGTGCGCTGATGGTGCGTGCGCTGGACGGCCAACTGGGTCAGGTGCTGCCGTTGTACCTCAAAAAGTTCGGCGCTGGACCCAATCAGGACACCAGCGTGGTCATGCAGCTGGCGTGGGTGCTGCATGGACTGGTACAGGAGGTAGGCGCAGGAGCTCATAACGTCAACGATTTCACAGCGGCAGTTTAGCGCACCAGCAAAACTCTGTCAGTCGAGCGGCACTGGCGGTGGTGTTGGTGCTGGTGTTAGTGTCTGTCGCACCACGTATGCAAGGGTTCAGGCTTCAGAGTCACGGCCATGCATGCACACTGGGTGGGAGTGCCTTCGGGGACTGCCTTCCAGACTGCATTCTGGGCATCGCTTGCCCCGTCAGATAAGTGATGACCATACGTACATGAAAGCGGGCACCACAGGTCCATTCACCAGCAACTCCATGCTCAGGGGAGTGCGGCAAGACTAAGAACACAGCCGCATCTCTGCTGCCAAAGGAGCAGCAGCGGTTGGGCTTGCTTGATCGCATGCGCGCCGGGCTGCTGCCACAGCTCTGCCCAGCCCAACCGCATGCGACCCCTGCTTGCATGCAGTGGCATGCCCCTGCAGCCATGATGTTGTCCCGTTGTCCATGAACGTGGTGTCCTCTCTGGCCCCTGCCTGCCTTCATTGCATGCAGTCGCATGAGCTGCGCTCCCAGGCAGTGGCAGGCGGGGCCGTGGAGGGCCTGATGGCAGTACTCAGGGGCTACAAGGCCGAGGCGGCGGCAGGCGCTGCGGTGGCCTGCCTGAGGGAGCTACTGCAGGAGCTGGGCTGCGTCGCCCGCTTGGCAGCAGCAGGTGCGCGTGCGGGCGGCACACGCTAGCGAGACCGGCCACAGGCAGGATTAATTGCTGGTCGTTTCATGTGGCAGACGAAAGACAGACAGGGTAATGCGCACGCAGCGTTGCGAAAGCGGCTCGAGGGTGATGGCCCAAAAAAGCTACACGAAGAAGGAATACACAGTCACATGTTGCGCACGACGGCTCTTACGTCACTGCTGCTCTTACCAGCACTGCCTACGGTATTGCACTGCTAACATATGCGTTCACAGCTTGTGTCGCCACTGCTGCTTGAATGCAGGTGGCATCGGCCTGCTCATGGACCTGCTGGGCCCTCCGCCTAGGTCAGTGATGGAGTTTGAGCGTACCCACTTCCCACACCTGCTCACACCGACCGACCCCACGTCCCCGTCAGCAGCAGGCTCCGGAACCATATCCCCATCTGGGTACGGATCTCTATCCGCGCAGCCTTCGCAGTACTCCTCCAATACGCTACAGCCCACCTCGACGAGCCATTGGGCAGTCACGCAGCAGCACAACGACGGCCAGGCGCAGCATGCGCACCTGCAGCAGCGGGGGGCCACAGGGGCCAGCAGGCTGAGCCAGACCTCGGGCGCGACGGCTGAGGGCGGAGGAGGTGCACAAGCGCCAGCAGGAGTTAGCAACAACGGCCCGGCTATCCACCGGCCAGCAGCCGGGTGAGCAACACTGGCTGGCGCCTGCTTGCCGCTCCCCTGCTGTGACCGTTGTTGACACATGGTGCTTTGCCATTCATTTAGTGCAATACGCCTGCATACTGTCAGTGGCTGAAAATCAAATGCTGCATAAAATGTATCCACGTGTGCGTGCAGATGTGCGTGTGTCAGGACGAGCGCCCACGGGGCCATGCAGTGGGTGCATACGATCCTGTCAGGTACTGCTGCAGTACCGGAATGCAACTCCTCACGCATGCCCCTGTGTGCCTGCCTACACGACACCAGGCGCCTGACGGTATCTGTTGGTGACCCAGATGCCAGCCACGAGCATAACAAGCCCTCTAGCCTCACCTCCCCCGGCCCGGCTGGCGCCCACCATCCCCGCCACAGCACCGTCGGCTTTCCCACCTCATCTCGGGAGCCCTCCACAGTGGCGTTGAGTCAAGGAGCTACGGCAATGAGTATGGCTGGCCGGGAGCAGCCGCTGCCGCCGCCGCCACCTATGTACCTGCTGAGCCGCAATTCGGTGGCCCTGAAGTGGCACTCAATCATGAGCGATGCTACCGTAGCTGCAGCTACCGGGTGCATCTATGACATTATGATCAAGGTGAGGACAGTGGAGTGAGGAGCCAGAGGCTGCAACTACATACCAGCTGTTGTCCCGCTGCTCCTGCTCGTTTAAGCATTGTGCTTGCATACAAGAGAATATAAACGCAGGCGGGTGATAAATGTGCAGGTTTTGGGTGTGCTGGAATGAAATATGAGTACACAATGGAGGGGCGTGGAGGGAAAGGCCAGCAGCGTGTTGATTCATGTGCTGAGGCGTGCATCAACGCATACCCTGTGTGCTAGGGCGTGCGTGCATCATCGCATGGCAGCTGGCTTACGACCACCCTTGCGCAGTATTTGCTGGGCAAATGACCATGCATGCATGACACATGCATGTGAACGTAAGGGTTTGCTGTAGGGTGATGCAACGAACCATGCTGCAGAATGGTATCCAGCACTGGCGGTTGGCTGTGATGGTAGAGATGCATCGATCCGGTGGCGTTGCCATGCCCTGCCATACAGGATCAGCAATACCACACAGAGGTTGACCAGCGGTATGGATTGCACCGCCTGGTGGCGCTTCTGAACGGGATAGCCAAGCCGCCGGGCAATGGTGCGTTGTCGGGCACAGCTTTGATGCTAGGCACATCAGTCTAGCATTTTGTTTACCGGTATGCGATGTCAATGCACGGGTCCAGGTATGCAGCTACGGTACGTACACTGTTCTGCATTAGCCGCACGCCTGTACACACGCGCTGAGCAATCTGCTGACCAGCAGCACTGGACCAGCAGCACTGGACTAGCAAGCAGCATGGTCCTGCGATTTCCGCCAAGCCTGTCACGTGTGCTGCGTGCCTTATCGCTCATGACTGCCAGGCAAGGAGGCTGCTGGGGGGGCCAAGAAGAAGCAGAAGGGTCTGGTGCTGACTGCCCCTCAGGCGGCGGCCGCGACCCACATCACTGGAGTGCTCAAGTTCCTTGCGCGATCCAACACCAACCGGTAGGTGGGCCAGCGCAACGTTTGTGCCCAACCTGAGTACGTGACACCCACTGTACACAGAGCTGTCATGTCGCAGGGCCCCATGCAATGCAGCATGTAGTGTATGACCACAAGAATGTGCAGCTGGCTGAGAATGCTGCACATGCTCAACTCGCATCTGTGTGGGGACGTGCCTCACTATGCGACATGAATCGTGGCGGATTGCAGGTATCGTCTGGCTAAGCTGGGCGCCGTACCCGCACTGCTCCGCCTCTACAGTAACGGCACCACCATCCTGCTGCGGCACAATGCGCAGGTCAGTCCGTCGATCACATCCCTTGCGCAGCTGGCCGGTTGACCTTTAGACAAATGCATGCAGTTGCACGTTGGCACCCTTGCCGGTGGCTGAGCTTGTCATCTGAGTCATGCACATGCACTGAAGCTCGCACAACTCGCACCTAGCCTTACCACTCAAATTCCAGGAAGCCAGATTAGCACTGTCTAGTGATGGGCATACTTGTACTCATAATGTCCAACTGATTACCTCCTGCACATTTACCGCGCCGCCAGCCCATGCGGACGCTGTGTATCGCACCCACGGCTCAAACTGTGTGATTAATTGGGCCCACGGTGGACTTTTTGATGTATTTGTGCCATGCTTGAAGGCTGTGCTACAATCCGCTGCGCTGATTGCGGAATCCGGGCAGCTGCTGCTGGATGCCGGATTGCCGGAGGAGTTTCTGGTAGCTAACCCCATGCGACTGGAGGAGGCAGAGGCAGATGCGCTGATGGCAGAGTTCCCGGGCTTGGTCCTGCCCCTTCCTCGGCCCCCCCCACCTCCCCCACCCACAGTCATCCTGCCTGTAGAAGCCTCCGCGGCATCTGGCGTTGCCGCAGCGGCGCCGCCACCGCTTGCACAACCAAGCGTGGCATCACAGCCTCACCTGTTGGGCTCTCAGCCCACGTCCCATGCGCAGCTGCCATCCATGCATGAGCATGGCCCTGCGCCGTTAAGCAACGGGACAGCAGCAGTACAAGAAGCTGCTGCTGTTGCTGCTGCTGAGGGCGGCGTTGGTGACAATATAAGCAACGTTGGGGAGGGCGGTGGTGCTGCAGCGGCCAGCGGCGGCGCCAATGACTCATCATCAGGCAGTGGGTTAGGAGCAGCAGGTGGTGGTGGTGCAGGTGCTGCAGAGGGCGCAGAGGCATCGCCAAGCCTTGTGGGCAGTGACGCCGCCACAGCATGAGCATGCAAAGGCACCGCACCTAACTCCTACCAGGTGCTGTCAGGGAACATCCACTTGTATTAGTGCTAGCTGGCATGCTCAATCAACCCCTGAAGCGTTGTGAATCTACCACGCTTGGGCTGACGCACAAAATGAACATGGCTTGTGCGCAAGGCGGATGGGACGCATGGCCTGCTGAGGCGCTGGCAGGCATCATGGCTCGGACGGTCGTAAATATATGCGTACCACATGTAGCAGCAGCTGATGTCTCTGCTAGGTGAGAGGGCGTGCTCTATCGTGTAACGTTCAAGATGCGTAATGCATGGCATTTAAGGCATTGCGGCATTGCGCGCCTGTGGTGCTGACGTTGCCTCATCATCGTGGTGGCACAGGTATGCCGTGACCAGAGGCGTCAAGTAAGACCTGCTTGCCGGCCTGGTGGTGTGATGGCTTCAACATATGCCTTGGGCGCAACACTGTTACATGCATGGACCAATGCGATCTTGATGCTAGGACTTTCATGGCCTAAACATAAGGCCCAAGCGCGTGAAGGGGTTGATGGCTTTGCAGTCTGCAAGCATATGCACTTTGGGTCCTGCCATGTGCGGTGAGGTTCGCTTCCCGCGTATCGCAGGCACAGTGCTGGTGCATGCCACGCGAGCGCAGACAGGCTCCAAGTGCAAGCAAAGCCAAAAGGAGAGTCGTTGTTACTCACGCTATTCCACCTAGCCGTCTCCCAATTCACCAGCAGGCCACGAGGCTCTAAATCCGCAGTCACTGTATCGTATGTTAATTACAACCGCTTGTCTACTAGTACCGTGATCAGAGATGACGGCCATAAGCGCTCGGTGCTAAGAATCATAGCAGTACTCTTGAGTTGGTTGCTTACTCGAACCTACATGTGCTACCCAGCCCTGCGGTACAGCGCCTGCAACAGCGCTTCCACGGCATCAGCGTCCCAACCCCGCATCTCACTCGCCGCCGTGTCATGCCATTCCAGCCACCGCGCGGCATTCGCCGACAGCGCTGTCGCCTTGCTGCCAAGTCGTGCACCACCGCCGGCACCAGCGCCAGCACCGCCACCGCTGCTGCCCTCAGCCTTGTCTTTGTCAGCTGTTGCAAGTAGTGGCAGCACCGCCAACAACTCTGCCTCCAGCCCCTCCAGCGGTACACGCTGCGGGTCGTCATCGTAGTCTATGAATGCGTTGTTAAACAGAGTAGGTCCGTCACCTACATGCACCATCTTAACAGCGCTCAACGCTGCATCAAAGACCACCTGCAGGCTGGATTTTGCGGTGGTGTCGCCGCTGCTGCTGCTGCTGCTGCTGCCGGTGAGGGGAGCAGGCAGAGGCATCATGCCAGCTGCCACCTGCAGCGTCAGTGCCAAGGCGCCCTCTAGGTTGCGGTTGGTGGCGGCCAGCGTGCGCATCATGGCGCAGTACGTCACCGCGTGAACGGTCAGACGCTGGTTGCGGATGTGGTCCTGTAAGATGGCTGTTTCATCACGTACTGCCTGCTGCAGCTGCTGCTGTGATGCCACCAGTGGCAACGTGGATGCCAACATGCCGGCAACCGCCAGCACGTGCATCCCAAAGGCTGACAGCGGTGAAGTGCTGGTGGCACTGAGGGCATCCGGGCTGGCGCTGAGCGTGTTGGACAAGTACTTCCGGGCAACACTCCACAGCCTCAGATACTGCAGGGCGTCACTGCTGTCCATGCGCTGTGACATCTGCCACACGGCCATGCCCAACACGGTCTCCGCCACTGGTGCAGGCAGCGCCAGAATAACCTCTGCCTGATGGCCACTGCTGCTGCCGCTGCTGCTGCTGCTGCCTGCCCTGCCGCTGGCAGGAGCGGCAGTGGCAGGAGCTGGGCGCTTTTCTGGCTTGGCTGCAGCACCTGCAGCCCTCCCTGCTGCACGCGTTGTCGTGGATGGTGGTGAGGGTGGCAGGCACAGCGCATCACACAGGTCAGCCAGGCTGCCGCCCAGGCCCAGGCCCGCAAGCAGCGTCCCTGACAGCGTCTCGATGAGACCTGCACATGTAAATCACAAATTACAAGAGCATCACACTTGTGAGCTGGCGGGAGACCCTGAAGCTGTGCCACCCTCATGAGTGCAAGTCTGCTGTCTGGGCTGCATTGATGGTACGCCGTACGCAAAACTGACAAGGGCTGGAAAAGCGAAAGGGCAAGCACCGAAACAATTACTGGCCTACAATGAATAGCAGAGTAAAAGTGAAGGCACGCATGTGCACGCAACGAAGCAACCATGTCCCTGTTTGCCAAGCTGACATGCTAAGTCTTTGTACTGTGACCTTACCGTAAAGTTCATAGGCGGTGAGAGTGTATCCCTCGCCCTCAGCGGCACCATCAGCACCACCGTCGCAGTGAACGATGATGGCATGCTGCATGATGGCTGCCTGCAGCGTCAGCATGGTGAGGGCCAGAGGTAGCTCTGCACGCCCATGGGTGCGGCGAGCAGCCTCGTACATCTCCAACACCAACAGGTAGCGGTGCTGTGCCACACAGGCGCGTGATGCCGCCACCACCCCCTCCAGGTTTGTCAGGCCGCCACTGCTGCTGCCAGCTCCCTGGCCCAGCCACAACATCGGCAAGTGCCTGGCAGCGTAATTGCACATGCATGCCACAACGGCATCTGGCAGCGGGATGCAGCTGGCTTGCAGATCCCGCACGATTGCCTCTGCAGCACCAGCAAACGTGTCGCCGTGTTTCGACCTCACACTGCTTGCTGCGGAAGGCGCTGCTGGTGATGCAGCGGTTGATGTTGCAAGCTGATTTATCAAGCGCATGAACCTTCGTGCCTGGATCGCAGCAGCATTGCCAAGTTCACCGCTGTCACTGGTGGCAGCCTCCTCTGCGGCTGTCAACCCACGCTCGATGGGCACCTGAAACAGCGGCAGCAGCGGGCGGGCTGCGGGCAAGCCACATACACTGAGCAGTGCCCACTCTGCCAGGTCACGTGCGCTTTCAAGATCCAATGTCCCGTCAACAGCTGGCTGGAAAGCAACGCGGCAGGCAGCAATGGCGAGGTCTGTGTCATTTGATCCCAGCGCACTGCCACCCGCACGATGATGATGCATAGCTGAGAATGCCAAACGCAGGAATGACTGGCTGTTTTTGGCGTGCTGCTGCTGCTGAGCGCTACCCTCCTGGCTTGCTGCCGCCGCTCTGCCACCTGCCCCACCGCCATGCAGCACACCACGCCATGCGCTGAGCAACCCGGAAAGCTCAGCAGCCATGCCACCACTGCCAGTGCTGCTGGCAGGCTGCTGGGGAAGCTTGTTGGCCGTTGCGGTCGCTGCTGAGCATGGCAGCTCAGGCGCAGCAAGACAGCACACATAGCGGTCAATCGTGCGCAGGCACAGCGCAGCGGCCCAATGTGCGTGCGGGGTGTCCTCCGCCACGGCCCCACATGCGTCTGCAGCCCTGCCAACGAGTTGAAGCAGCGGTGTGTGCGTATCACGCACACCGTGGACGCCTTTGCCACCGCCACTGCTGGCATTGGGGCTGCTAGCAACTCCGGCTGAACCTGCACCTGCTGCCTTCAGCTCACCCTCAATGAACCTCAGCACAGCTTCCTGCACAACCGGGCTGCCACTGTCAAGGTCCAACGCATCAAACATGCGGTGCACACCTTCTGGACCATCAGCATTTGCAACCAACAGCAGCGCCAGCTGCCCTGACTGTAGGGGCGAAAGTGCTATCAGGGCAGGCTTGACGGCTGCTATGCCACCCGCTGCATCTAGTGCCTGCAGCGCTACTCGCACCGCCATGCGGTGGGAAGCCCTTACTGCCGTTGCTGCTTGTGCTGCAGTAGCTGCTGTGTGTGTGTTACTGTCAGGGCTCCAGCTGGCGAGGGCATTGCGGATGATGAGTGCTGCGGGCGCCACAGGGAGCACTGCGGCTGTGGGGCTGCTGGCTGCACGCAACGCCAAAGCCACTGCGTCCCACTGCGCAACTCCGGCAAGGCTGACGGCCAGCTGCACCAGCTCACTGTTGCTGTTGGCCACAGCTGGCACAGCTGCAGGGTTGCTTGCTGTCTGTTGTTGCCTACACCCCGCCGCAGCCGCCAGCAGCATGCTTTGCAGCGACTGCACAGCGCTGGTGTTTGCACCTTGCTGTGCGCACTGCAGCACCGCCCACAGCAGCAGCTGCAGGCTGCCTGCTGCACCTGCAGGTGCCTGCTCCGCAACCAGCTGCTTGCAGAGCTGGGTGATGTTGTGAATATCTTCAGGTGTTGTAGCAGGCACATTAATTTTAACGTCTCCACACACAATGTCCTGTTGGCTTGCCCCAAGCACCCTAATCAGCAGCCCAACAACAGCCCTGACACGCTGCTGGAGGGGCTCTTGGGCAGCGCTTGCATTGGCAGCATCCTGCTGCTTCAGCCCTCCTGCCAGGCTCAGCCGGTGCTCCAGCAGTGTGAGAAGAGTGTTGCCGTCACCCGGTTGCTGCACCTGCTGCCCGGAAATGTGGGATGTTGTATCCAATCCTGCAGCGCTGCAGCTGCGCAAGGCAATACGTGCAGCCCAGCCTGCAACAGCAGGCCACCCTCTACTGGTGATGATGTTGCCGCTGCCGCTGCCGCTGCCGCTGCTGCTGCTGCTGCTGCCCTCTGCATTACCATCAGCAAGACAAGCATTGAGTACGGCATGCATCAACCTGGCTTGCAGGCCAGGCACGTGTTCCGCTCGTGCCAGAAGCGCAGCGCATGCAGCGCACCAGACCTGACCCGCCTGCCTGCCTGCTGCCGCCAGCGCATCAGGTGAGCCTCCAGCAGGCATCCCCGCCCTGCCTGCTGCATGATCAGCAAGCAGCTGGAGCAGCAGCGTGTCGTTTAGAGCTGGCTGGCTGGCGAGGTGCAGCGCTAGCAGTGACTGCTGCGTGGTATCAAGTGCTGTGCTCATGACCTCGCCACGGCCAGCCAGGTCGATCACCCGCACAGCCAGCGCCCGCTGCCCTGCCGATGCACACTCCTGCAGCATCTGCCGCGCTTCTGGATCAGACAATTGCATGCGCTGTTCTAGCTGGTCCTCAGCGCCTGCTTGGCCGTCACCACTGCCTGCAGGCCGAGACAGCCCTTCCATAGCGTCCATGACGTCTTGAGCACAGCTCCAGTGGTTGTTGACGATCACTGCCAGCAGCAGCGCTGAGAGAGTGTCGTGGCAAGCTTGCAGCGATTCACCAGTCGCAGCTAAGGGTGCGGAGGCAGCAGATCCATTAATTGGGGACAGGACAGCTGGTTGACCAGGTAAGGCAGCATGTACAGCCGCATAGGCCTTTGAAGCAAACGCCTTTGCTGCAGACGCCACCGCACGAAACGGAGCTGACGAAGGCTGCTTGCCGGCTGGCGCGTCAGCGCGCTGGGTGGAGGCGGCACTGCTGCTGCTGCTGCTGCTGTCAGCTGCCCGGGGCAAAATGGCAGACACGAGGGTGGCCACCACATGGGCTACTTGCAGCTCAGCTTGTTTGTCGCCCCTTTTGGCAACACGCTCCCACACACCAACCCCCAGCGCGTAACCTTGTTGCATGCTGCTCTGCACTGCCATGCAGACAGCTGCTGTGTCATCCTCATCAGCAGCCCTGCACACCAGCGCCTCCCACACGCTGCCGGGAATGATGCCGGGCCGCACCGCCTTGAGCAGTGCTGTGATGAGCTCAGGCTGCCATGGCACTGCAGGCATGCAGGCCACCCTCAGGAGCGGTACTGCCAGCTGAGGCGCCATAGCCACCAGGCGCTGCACGTCTTGAGGCAGCGAATCGGCTGTTGGTGGTGCTCCACCACGCCTGGTGCCATCCATTGCCTGCACCTGGGCTGGCGCAAGTGGCCTTTGTCCAAGCAGCGTGCGCACCAACTCGCCAGGGCTCTCACGGTCCTGGGTCATTAGCTTCACGAGGGCCTCATCTGACAGCACAACACCCCGCTGCAGGATGCGTGGCATGTACACCCTTAGCACAGGAAACGTGGCGAGACGTTGTGGGCGCACAACCATGTCCGACCACATCCAGTCCACTGCCTGCGCCCACACGCCGCCAAAGCCCCATAGCGCTGCCAACCGGCTGATCAGAGTGTCCAGGTTGGCAGAGTTGGCAGGGCGCCTGTTTGGTGAGGATCTCGAGTAGTCCGTCAGAAGCAACTGACCACACACAATAATTGAGAGAACTTCTAAGACGGGTTTCAAAATGGCTAAGGATGGACTGCTTGCGCCTCTGTAAACTGCACCTGCTGCAACCCCGGACTGTTGTATTGCGTGCTGCTGCTGCTGCTGCTGCCGTTGTGCCATGTCCATCAGCTGTGGCAGAATGCTGTCAGCGAAGATGGACACGGCCAAGCTGCACAGTATTCCTTCGGTTGTCACGGCCTCTTGTTGGTCCACAAATACCGCCATGGGCGTCGTTGGCAGATTGCCAGACGCTCTTTGCGCACTCGGCAAGTTTAATGGCACCGCAAAATTGATTGTGACTGCGTACATGAGTGGGCTGCGGTATGGGCGGAAGTCACACGCGTAGGCCATCAACAAGGCAGCACGTCGATCCTGCAGCCAAACACAGGCGTTGCCAAACATACGTGCCACAAACACGCTCCACAATACCAGCTGCTGCTGCTGCAAGCTGCATCCGGAAGACATCTGCAGCAGATTCTGTCCGGATGGCAGCGTGTCGGGGGTGTGGGCGAGGGAGCTGGCAGACAGTGGTGGCAAAGATATGAAACTCTGCGCTAGCTGCCAGCTGTCGGCAAGGGCTGTTTGCAGCAGGTGCCCTCCCTCCCTGGTTTGCAGATCAGAGATCGCCTGCTGGGCCTGAGATCTCATGCTGGCTGGTAGGATGCTCCACAGGAAGCGAATGGTGTGCGCCGCAACCCTGGAGCGCTCTGGCGCGTCCCTCACATGATTTCCAATTAAGCTCCTGCATTACAGTAGACAGACCATAGACAAGGTAACCGACTGCGAGTAAGGCAACGATTGCAAAAGAAACTTGTCTATCACACCTGTGGTTTGGCACGCATGCATCAGGATGAATTCATGGTGCACGTATTTGGTGCGTGTAGCCATAGCGCACCGTGGACACACACGACGAGGTGACAGTGGGGTCAAAAGTGCTGGTCCACACGAGGGTGAAGCCCATCATGCTAACAAGTTTGAGCTTTGGGGCATGCATTGACTAGCGTTGCCGCGGGTCTCCCTGGACGGTAGGAATTATGGCAGAATCCTACCCAACAACCCACCAGTGAGTGTGTGACCATGCACTGACTTCTCAGCAGGTTCACTATTGGTGCCAAACACATTACATTCCCCACTGTTTGCTGGTGGCTTCCCTGAACCACTCCGGAGGGTGGCCTTGTGTCTCTGGCATTTATGCTGTCAACCCACTTACTCTGGAAGTGTCACGAGGGTGATGAGAGCTCGCATGCCTTGGTCCTCGCCAAGGCAGCCAATCGTGCTCGGGCCGCAAGGAAGGCGGTGGCAGGCACGGAACCAGGGACCATGCTTGAGGGCCAGCGCGTGCAGCCGCTGCTGGACAGCAGCATATTCGGACAACGTCGTTGGCTCAAACCCATCAACACCCAGTGATCCTTTCTGCAAGAAGAACCGATCTTCAAATATGAGCTCAGCAGATGCTGCCCAGAGAATTGTCCATATGTCCAGCTGAAGCGGGTGGATGATGGTGACAGCGCCGGATGTCATCGCTTGCACAACGGCCTGTGCAGCCCTGTGCAGCGCGCCCCGGCCCATCCCCGCCTCCAGCACAGCAAGCTCTGAGGTGCTGGGTGATTCCAGGCGCTGCATCTCATGCCTGAACTGTGCGCACGCATCCTCGAGCATGCGTCTCCTGCAGGGGTGGTGTAGGCGAGATGCATACATAGCAAACATGTGGTCATACACACACACTGATGGTGCAATCAAGCCAACATGCATAATGCTTGCATGCTAACACACACGCAAATTGACTCACAATACTGAAGGATGTGACATCCATCACTCACACAGTAGATGCATGCTCAGCACAACGGCCTGCCCGCAATACGATTAATGCTTGTGCTGACGCCTAACATCGAGAGCACTACTGCTGTGGTTGCCGTGGATTAACAGCCCCTAGAAATGCCATATGAATTCAAGTGCCAACACCTACACAACTATGCAATTAACGTAAGCATTCAACCCCCTTGCTGCTACACAACACAAGCATGCAACAGGGAGCATATCACTTGTGACTAATACTGGTTACATCTTGTTGGCCTATTATCTGGCAACCAAAGGACGTGCAACACATCTTACTTGGTCTCTAGTTCTGCGACGTCCCTCTTGAACAACGACTCAGGCGTTGTGTTTCCACCCAGCAGCCCCTGCTCAGCGTCCTGCTGGCCCCAGGCCCGTAAGCTGTTTGCAATGGCTGCTGGTCCATCCCGCAGCAGCGCAATGCGCAACGCGGCCGGCCTAAGCTGGGTGCCTGATCAGCAGAGGACAGCAGAGGTCGGCAATAACGAGGCAATCACCGGCACGGTCTCGGTACTGCATGTTACTTGTGAATGTGTTCGGCATCGTAAGCAGACCAGTCGTAGTGGTGAGTGCGTGTATCTAAGTATGCTGGCATGCAGTGCGGTCATCATTGTGGCATGGTCCCTTGGTGCGGTGCGCTTTCCAAGCTTTCAGTCCCCCGCATCACAGCCCCCTGTCCAGCTTAGCCTTGCTTCCACATGCATCTTGCTCAGAATCGGCGTACCAAGGCACAATGACGTGCCAGCAGGTTGCTGAGATTGTAGCGCAAGTTGCGCAGGTGCAGGTGCAGGGCCAGGATTGCCAGCAGTGGTTCTTGAGTTGTTGCCTCCAGTGCTACGGAGCGAGGCAGGCGCCAACCCAGGTAGCGCTAGGCCCAGCTCCGGCACCATCAAGTCAATACTGCACGGCAGGGCAGGTTTGAACAGAATTGACGTGTCATTGAGGTGTGTGATGCATGCGGTGTCTCAATGCACACTTTGGTACAGATGCAAGCAAATGAAGGCCACGCCAGGTCGCCAGGTGGACAGGTCTCGAAACCCTGCGCCAATTGCCAATTGCTTTCTGCAATCAGCTTTGACCCACATCAGCACAGCGCATCAGGTCAGTTCCCCTCACAGTTGTTGCGCGAAGCCCAGGTCCAGGCGCGTGTACTGCACGGTGAGCTGCACCAGGGAGGAGAGGGTGGTGTGGTTGCCTACGCCAGCAGCACCGCCTGGCGGTTGCATGCTGCTGCTGGGAGCAGCGGAGGATGGGACAGCAGACGCATCCTCATCATGGGCCATTACGCCTTGGCCTGTGCATGCAGACGTTGATCCAGACGTTGATGACTCTGTTTGTTGGTGCTGTGGATGTGGCTGTGGCTGCGGCTGCGCCGCTAGTGCGCACACGACTGTCATGAAGCCGCCAAAGCATGTGGTCATGCTCTCCTGCACAACGCAAGATGCAATGATCCATGTGTTACGTAACACCCACACAACTTGATGAGCCACAGCCAGGAGAATTGCCCGAGGTATGCGGCGAACCAACCCTGAAGGGTAGGCACTGTACTGCATGCTTCCAGGCGATAAATGTCTTCTGCCCCAATGCTACGCAAACAGGCAGAAGCCATCATCTGTGTACCCACCGGGACGCCTGCATGGCGCAAAAGGTCTTGAGAGTAGTTATCAACTATTTCAGCACGGAGGGATGGTAGTTTTGCACGTGCGCCTGCGTTGGGCATGCCCCATTGGTTCGTTTGGAGCCAACGCTCAGGTGCAACAAACAATGCTGCCCTGCAACCATTTGACAGAATGACAGGGCAGCATGATGGTGGGATTATGTTCATATTTAGTTACCAATCCAATCACGAGGCTTGATTCTGAGGGGATTGTGGCGATCAGCCATTCTGCATGTATTAGATATTCAACCCTAAGATAGCACAGGATAGCATGACAAGGCTTTCATCCATTCATTGCAGCACTTGCTTACACCATAATGGCAGTGATGCGCTCCTCCAACGCAGGCCCGCCACCAATCGCTTCATCGGCTAGTGTGTCACCCGCCAAGACGGACGGCGGGTAGTAAATTGCAATAAACTCGGACGCAAGCCTGTTCAGCTCTGTCACTTTGCCTGGTTGCAGGTGTATGGGTAGACGTGTTTCATCATCACCACCGCCAGCTACCCGCTGGTCAGCTTGCTTTGAGGACGATGGCTGACGCGCTTCAGGGCGGCTAGGCGCTGTACTGGCAGGGGACATCAGGACCTTGGCGATACGCGTCAGGCCCGCTGGCTTAGCCTGCGGGGTCAGTGAACGATGTTCCAATACGCAGTTGCTCGCTGCGGGCGTGACGCTGCAAGGCTGTACAGACCGCCGCGGCAGCACTGCACCACTTGCAAGGTGGTGCGCGCCCTCATCTGCACAGCTACATGTGAAGCGCAGTGGCTGTGGGAAACTGTTGACAACATTGGAGTACATACATTGTAAAAGGCCTGTCAGCCTGTTGCCGCTGGGCCAGTAACGGCGCCCAGGGCATTGCGCATTTCGTGCAATGCATGTATGAAAGGTGCACTACGAACCTTCGACAGCGAGTCTCCCAGCATCACGCCTTGCATGATGGTCGCCATGTATTCATTGCTCACAGCGCTCAGCCTTGCAGTGTCGAGTTGGCTTAGGCAGCGCTGGTTGTCCGTCCCAATGCGCCGTGCGCAGGCCGCGCTGCCAGCCGCCAGAGTGTTCAGCTCGTGGTACACCTATGGCGCCAATGGCGTGCAACGCGATGTCTATTGCAATGTAAATGCGCTTGCGTGCAAAAGGGGTGAGATCTGGGGGGGGGCATGAGTTCATAACGTGTTTCAATTCTGCAATGGCATTTGCGCTCCCAGACAACCCTCCGCCTTGGTGCGTATAACTACACGACTACACCTGCAGACGCAGCAACTCCAGGCGCTGACGTATCATACTGCCAATAACACACGCACCTTTGCGATGTCCTCGTACGTGTGGGCTGACTCCACGTCCCCACCTGCCAACAGCTCCAACACACGCAGCGCTGCCCATTGACGTGCGATGCACACCACCCACACCAGCAGCAGCCAGCGCCGCTCAACATAGCAGTCGCCCACAACACGACCGCCAAGATTTATCAGACCAGCACCTTGCATCACCCCCCAGCAGTCGTCAACTGTTGGGCCTTCGCCCAGGGGGTTCAGCTGCGCTTCAGGCAGCTGTGCAATCTCAAGGGCAGCATCTGAGAGGGATTTGAACCGCAGCCAGGCGTCAGGCTCCGCTGGCCTCTTGGCTGCCTGCTGCTCAAGCTCAGCACTGAACTTCACCACACCACCTGCCACAGCCTGGCGCACTGCGGCCAGGCGTGCAGCAGCGCTCCCGTCCGCACCCTGAAACGCCTCTGGGGGCGGGGGTGGCACCGACGCCATACCGCGCCACCCTGCCAGCCAGGCCGTGCGTGATACCGTGCTTGCAGGCTTCAGACTAGTGGGACTGCTGCCCGTGACACCAGCAACGCTGCTGCTGTTCCACTCAAACCCAGGGGCTGTCAGCGCATGCTCTGCCGGGACTTGTGGCAGAAGCAACGATGCAAACTTAAGCGCTTCTGGGTGGTCCATGTAATGGTCGCCCAGAACACAGTGCAGCATGGCGCTCATCGCACGCGCGGTGGCGGTGGCAGCTTCAACGTCACATGCAAGCTCACTGGCTGCTGGTGCGCTTGCAGTACTTGCATCCGCGCGATCAGTGTCACATGTCTTGCCCAAATCCGAAGGTGCAGCGGGTGCAGAATGAGTGCCTGCACTCAAACAGGCACACACATAAGGTTGGTTTGGACAAGAACCGGGAACAATAGCAAGCCACGATAGCAAGCTGTCTAGGCTCCAGAGTGTGGCGGAACAGTGCATACAACATGCCTGGCACCTAACCCACCACCACGGCTGCTGGCTGCTCATCAGCGAAGACGTACAACTACCACCCCTTGCCTCGGGATGAAAGTTACACAGCAATGGTAATGGTAATGGTCCCCCTATGCGCATTCTCGTGCATGTTGGCACGTATGCGACCTGCAATCGTCGAAGCCTGCAACAGCAGAGCGGCGTGCCTCGATGGCTAGCTCGGCATGAAGTATTGCCTCGAGAGAACGCTCACCTTCCGATTCACCGTCATCGCCAGAACTTTCAGGGCCAGGGTGGTGCCCTGGAGCAACGTCGCAGGCTACTGCAGTGCTGCCATAGCCGCGCCTGCTGCTGGCAGCGTAGGCAGCAGCAGCAGACGGCGCCGCGGTCGAGGCTCGTGCGTGTAGTTGACCCATTGCTGGGCGCCAGCGAAGGGCAGCAGCAGTAGTTGCAGAGGTCACCGAAACACACCGACTCTGCTGAGCGCGCTTTCCAGGCGCTGTCCAGGGCGGCGTACAGCGCATCCTGCCACAGCAGTTTCCAGCGCACTAAGCGCGTCCACCACGGCAGTCACGTCAACTGACTCTAGACGGGCAGAGGGCGTCTAGGTGCTAGCCACCTGAAGCATCACATATAACTTTTGCAATATGTACACATCAGCAAACCAGCTCTGAACCAGCCTAGGATCTCATACTGAACATGGATGGGCAATTTTCTTCCGTGCACGCACGCACATCACGGGTGCAGCAATCCACACCAAATCTTGTCGTGGACAGTTTTCTCCCCAGGGGAATGCATGTATACGCCCAGCAGGGAATCGTTGAAGCGCTAGCACTGGACCTGCTGCTGATCAGCCAGCAGTAGCTTGGAAAAGCCCCCACAGCGGCAGCAGTGGCGCGGATGGCGGCCATACCTGCCTTGCTTGCCACTGCCCTGCCTGCCACTCATGCCGACGCATGCTCCACACTTGCCCCACAGACAGTTACAAATACTAGCACCATCTCTGCTGCGCGTTTCCACTACAGGGTGGGCCTCATATGGGTAGGCGTGACTGATTTGCCTTGCTTCCCTACTGGCAGCGCATGATACCTGTTGCTGGCTTTGCACCAACTGAGCTGCACTTGTAGGTTTGTGTGTGATGATGGAACTCTGATGGGGTGAAGCGAGGTGGCTGAGCAGACAGGGGGGGGGGGGG
>BDDA01000658.1:50926-67969 GCA_001662385.1 Chlamydomonas asymmetrica
TTTCACATGCAGCGTGCACCTGCATGCCATGTACAGTATATATAATATATTCTGGTATCCTACACAGCTGTAGCTCATGGACGGTGATTGCATGTGCACAGATGCATGGTGCATACATGAACTGAGTATGTAAGGGGCCTGCCCAGCCTCCTCAATCCTCACCCTCCCTGGCCCCTTGCGAAACACGCAGTGTGCACCAGCCTGCGCAATTGCCAAACCTACAACTTCGCACTTGCTAAAAGTCCAAGACCTGCCTTCAAACCGGCCCGCGCGCCAAGCATGTGCTCGTTACACCTACCCACCCATCCCGGACCAGTATACAGCAGCGCAGTGCAACACCGACCCCCACACGGTCACACCTGATGGTAGCGCCCCTCACAGATGGCGACGCGGGCTGTGGTTGGCCCCGTCATCTCCAGGCGGGCCGGCAGGAGCGGCGTGTTGTCAGCCTCCAGCGTGAGCCCGCCGCTGGCAAAGCGCCGAACTGCCGCCTCCGCAGCCTTGCCCTCCAGCGGCTCTGCCAGCCGCGCCTCGTACACCTGCGGTACACATGCGGTATGATTGCGGTACATGCAGCACATGCATGCAGCGACCGACATAGGGTAAGCAAAAACAGATGGTTCCAGGCACAAGCGTGCAGGAATACTGAGCAATCTTGGGGCATGGGCCACAGCAGGTGAGCTCATGTAGTCATGTATACTAGTTCTGACTCTAAGACGTACTGCCGGCTAGCTGCCGGCTGAGCGCAAAGAGCTCAGGTACAGCGCCCGCCAAAGCACCATACTGACACTTCACTTGCCGGCCGTCAGCCAACGCCATATAACTGTGAAGTGCACTTCACACACTTTCACAGTATGCTGGTTTTGCGTGGTCCCAGATGCGAGGCCAGTGAGGCGACACATCCTTGCTGGCAGCGCTCAAGAGCCGCACGCACACGCACACACACACGTACGGTACACGGCCAGACAGAGGCACCCCGGTGCAGCGGATGCCACTGGCGCGCGCAGCCATCCACACACGCACACATGCTGCGCCAGCCGCCCATGCATCCCACCTTCCAGATGCCCTTCTTGGGTGAGTTGATGCGGTGCAGCAGCGCGCCGTCATCCGTGAAGAGCAGCAGCCCGCTGGTTTCCTTGTCAAGCCGCCCCACGGGCGCCAGCAGCGGCCGCCGTTGGCTGAACCTGCGCAGCGGACGCACGTAAACCATTCCAGCGAGGATCACCGCGTGTGGGGTACGCTCAAGGCCACATAGCACAATGGTACCACAACCTACCGTAGTTAGAACGTGCAGTACACACTGTACTGCACCAAAAGGTTGAGTACAGTACCAGTGTGGAGAACAGCGTGTTCTGCACAACAGGACCACGCAAGTTTCACTAGGTGATGATGGGTGGGCGCGCATGATATGTATGAATGCCTGGAGTTGCGGCTGGCCTGCATGTTGACGCTTGTAGTGGCCGTGGGCCAGGCCTACGATGCGCACATGGGCGGGTGTGCGCTTAAGAGGTGGCAGGCCGCACACAGTATATAATCAAGTCCCCCAGCTCATCGCGCTCGCTTCCAGGGCTGCACAAGGCAGCCATGTGCTCATGTCCTCATGTGCCTCCCGCGTACAACGCGATGCCATCCACGTCTCAGCACTCCTCCCCCATGCGTCTTACTTCTTGCGGTTTGCCCCCTTCCCATTCTTTCCCCATGCCTCTTAGTAATCGTATCCATGCCCTATTTTCCATCACATGCTCATGCCTGAAAGCACTCAAGCGCACACTGTAACGCTGCATGGCCCCACGGGTATGACACTGCATAGCCCAACGTACTCCTTCCTCTTCCTGGCGCACCTGTATGGCAGCAGGTCGTACACGACAGGGTCTGTGACGCGCTGGTCATCCGGCGAGGTCGTCACGTAGCCGCACGGCTTGTGCAGCAGCACCATCAGCGGCGGGGGGGGGTCCAGCGCCTCCCCGCTGGCCAGCACCACGTCACTGTACAGCACCCTGTCGCCAACCTGTCAGTGTGCCGTTTGGGAGTTGGGGCAGAGCGCGAGAGGGGTCCCCGGTCTGAGCGGAGGAGGAGTTGCATAGAGTGCAGCTGGTATGCTGCGGACGGTGAAACGCTAGGTTGGGCTGATGAGCTAACTGCAGCGCTTATGCGCACGTGGGGATTCCTGCCTGGCGAACGCTTGCACCGAGCCGACAGCGGCGCTCGCGTCTTTGTCTTCCCAGGGAGATGAAAAGACCTTGACTGGTGCTAGTACCAAAGCAGAATATAAAACCTTACCTTGAGCTTGCCTCCAGATTTTGTAAAGACTTGGCCCTTCTTGACCATCACCGTGCACTCCCTGCGCTTGCCGTAGCCTAAGTTGGCCAGTAGCCTCTCTATCCGCATCGGTTTACCGACATCTGTGTGAGGTCAGCACCAAGCAGGGCGTGCAGAACTCAGACGATGCTTGTGTCTTGACAGCGCTGACGGCGCCGCCGCAGGGTGGAGCTTGACGCACCATCAAACGTGAGGCACAGGGCCCATGCTTCCACACATGGTTGGCATGTGCGAAGCAAACAATGTGTATGGAAAGGGGACTCACCAACAGCTTCAGCGTCATCGTCATTGTTATCGTTTGCGTCTGCTTTTCCAGACGCGCTGACAGCTTGCGATGTGCCTGCAAGCGTGCCAGGAAACAGCGGTCGACCAGCACTGCAAGACAATGAGAGCCCCAGAAACATTGTGTTGCGAGAACCACTCACCTCGCAGCTGCTGTCCAAGTCCCAGAGTCCGCTTCGTGTCCACGAAACGCACGAAACCGCCGCTGACGGGCCGCGTGTGGGCAGCGAGACGGGGTGACAAGGGAGCACCATAGGAGCAAATAACGGGCACCTTATCACGCAGGCATACCGGCTGCGTAAAGGTCACGCTGTGCTGCGGTCCTGGGCTTACTTTCAGGTGGCCCGTCAGCATGGTGCAAACAAACCACTGCGCGTGCGGGTACTGTCTGTGCAACGGGCGTCACACCACGACTCAAGTACCAAAGCCACTGCACAGCCGTAGACAAGAGTGATATGAGAGGCTGTGCTCCTGGCTGCCGCCCTCTGACTCCTGAATATCCTGCATGGTATCCGCATCACACTGCATATTCGCATAGCATGGATCGCATTTGCCCCTTGCCCTGATAATGATGTCCCTGTACTTGCCCACCACCTGCCCTGCCCGCTGCTGTGGCGTGTGTACCATACATGCAGTCAACGCTTTGGCTGTCGCGACTGGCAGCTTGTGCAGCCACGGCAGCCGCAGCAAGGGTTTGGGGTTGTGCTATGGCACCACAAGCGCTAAGCTTAAGGGCTTTGGCGGCCGCGCACATTGCCGTATAGCATCTGCTCCCACTAATCCACTATTGCACGTCGCTATAGGCACGCCAGTCCCCTCAGGTAGTGCACACGCCTCTGAATCACTGCAGCACACACGCCGCCGGCTGTGGCGGCGCATGAGGGGTGGTGTGTGCTGTAGCTGGAGGCCCTGAGCACGATGCAAGAGGAGGGCGCCTGTGATGGTGGTCCGCATGCGCCTCACGCCAGCACAACTAGGCGCACCTTGGCACGGATGCGTGCCGTGAGAATGCCAAATGCAGGCGAAAATGGTGGGGAACGTGCTCTCACAAATAAATGCACTCCAAGTGCAGAGCGCCGACACAGTGCTGTGAGACTGTGATAGCTTTGTCTGTAACCGCGCAGCCTGTGCGTTCGTTGTTAAGTGCCAATGAGCCCACGCCCTGCAGGCCTGGCCCGTCCAACACACCGCTCCTCTGGCTGCTTGTAAACATCTTTAATATGCAACGCATTTTAGCATAAACCTCTTGAACTGTGCCCACCGTGTGAGTTGCTGTGGGTTTTGCGACGCCCTGCTGTAGAGCGTCGAGAAGTGCGTTGGGAGTTCTTCCACGCCAACGCCCAGGCTGCTGGTCGCTGGCGTCCCAGGTAGGCCACAATGTCAGCGCCAGTGATTTCAATGATAACGTTTGCATAAAGCAAGGCAAAACACGGTCCCAGTGACGCCCGCTTGGTTGCGGTACTTGGTTCAAGCACGTGCTCTACTTGCACACTGGGTTTAAGTGCAGCACAGGGCTGTGGCAACATACAGCTGACTGCCGCGAACTACATATGTTGTGTCGGGTGCAGGTTGCCGTTTTGATCCATCGGAAATTCGCTCGTGCCAGAAAGGTGCTCCTTGACCTGGCCGTGGTGAGTGTGGGGGAGTTAGGAATGCGTGCTTGCTGCCAGCGCGTTCAACCGCTGGAACATACCTGAGTCAGTTATCCTGGCCAGCGTAGCTTTCACAAGCATGGTCTCGGGCGTTCGTCTTGCATTCGACACTGCATTATCTTCGCGTCAGGCTGACAGCAAATAGTTGAGCCTGGCTGCAACATGTGGTGTGTACAGCGCAGTGCTTCCACCTTCACGAACTGTCATGATAGGGCTGAGTGTGAAGGGAGTAATGCGGATGATGATGTGCTCCGAATCCCGTGACGGACACGCAAGAAAGGACATATTCCTCATGCGATTCCCCACAGCCTGACCCTATGTCTGGCTTGTAGTTGCCAATGCAAGGGCTATTGCCCAGCCTGGCGTCTTTGTAGCAAAGCCGTACACAATGTGGGAACGCTTGCAGGCCTTGGTGTGGGTGCTGCTGCTGGGCCTGGCAATGCAGCGTCTGGCGAAAGGGAGCTTTGATGTCAGGAGGCGTTTGGCGAGTAAGGTCAGTCGTGGATTGCTGAGACTGTCAGTGGCCTGTAATTTGCAAGCCGGACATAGCTCTCACAGATTCGTGCGTTGGGCGCCTTTGCCTTGCAGACGAGGTACGCGTTTCGCCAGCCCATCCCCGGTGCACCTTCCATGTACCAGACGCCCGACCCTCAGGGGTATGTTCCTTCTCACCTATGGCTCCTGTCCCGCCACGGCACTCGCTGGCCGACAAAGGATCGCATGGACCAGATACGCTCGCTCACTTCACTGTTCAAGGTGGGGTGGTGGAAGAGCCCCAGGAAGAGCGCTGTTCTGCATGCTTAGGCTGTCTGCACACAACAGCCTGTGCACTGTCCAAGCACGTGTTCCTTACCCCAAGTGAAGGAGCCGTGCAAGTATGTGCTGGCGGCATCGACTGTGCAGGATTCCACCAACACCGTTGACCATCCCTGGGTGAAGAACTGGACGGTGCCGTTTTCAGTAGGGCTTGAGGGCGGGGAGCTGCATGCCATAGGTGAGCTGCCGGTCAGTCTGTATAGTGTCCACAGCAGGTGGCCAAAAGCTTCGTAGAACGTGGGTCCCCTAACCATTTCCTGTTCATGCACGTTGTGGGCTCCACCTTCACCTGTTCAGTAGTGTTGCTCGTTGCATGCCTTTGAACGAAGGTGTCCCTGAGCACTGCACAGCGTTTGTGCGCAGGCGAGGAAGAGCTGTGGGGCCTGGCTTACAGGTTGCGCAAGCGCTACCCGCACCTGGCGCGTGGACCCTACATCCCGAAGCGATATCCGATTGTATCAACGCAGGTATGTTCAGGGAGAATTATTGCAGCCTGAAATTCACACCTGGCTTAGGCTTGGGCACGTCTTAAGTACGTACTCGAAGGACGCTCACGTGACCTCACGAGCCTGTCCTTCAGATGGTTACAAGCAGGCTGTGCCCGCCAACGCTTTTCCTGACTTTTCTAGTTGATATCAAGGCGCTTAATGGTGACCCTGTGCCTCTTCGTCACTGCGTGCCTGTCCTCAGGTCGCGCGTGCAGCGGCCAGTGCCAGCGCGTTTGCTACAAGCTACTTCCCAGAGGTCTCACCAGCCTCCGCAGACAAGCCAGCAGACATACAGCCACAGCCGCAGCCGTATGATGACCCTGGTCTCGAGGACGAGGACGCGCTAAACGGTCGAGACCAGGACAGTCGCGCTGTCTCCAAGCGCGCCGGGCGCAGCGTGCAAGCGGCACGAGCACAGTGCGTAGGCTCCGCTACTGCTGAGAGTACCGCTAGCAAAAGCAGCGCCCATGGCGTGCGTTGTGCCTAAACAGATGTAGGCTGCAAAACCGTTGGCTGCACGCTCCCGTTCAAACTCGCATGCACTGCACTGCATTCTATCGTCGCTGGTGCACCTGATTTGCATCATCAGTTGTGCTTCTGCCCAGTCAGTCGCCCACCCCTTCCCCTCTACCCCCATATAGCCCCCCCTACGTTGGCGTTACTATCAGTACCCCCTTCTCACCGCCCCCCCCCTTGTCCGCCCCCACCTCCCAACCCTATCGCCCAACAGGGAAGCCGGCTCCCTCGCCGCCGCCACCGCTGCCTCCCGCCCGGCATCCACTACCGGGAGGGTCGCCGCCAGCCTCCCTGCCTCGGACCCCTTATGGGAGCTCGACGCGGCGCTCCACGAGCTCCCGCCCGCCTGGCGGCGGCCTCAGCCCGTGGCCATCACCATGGCGCCCAAGCTGGCCGACCCGCTGCTGCGTTTCTTCGACGTCTGCCCCGCGTATGCGCAACACGAGGAGTACACAGAGCAGTGGCTCAACGGCTGGTCCACCGCCAGGTGCGAGGGCGCGGGGCGGCGAGGCGCGTAACGGAGCATACGTACGTACGTGCATGCACTTGCGCCTGCACATCGCTCCGCATGCAGATGTTGCGTGGTAAATCCCATGGTCGTCTCGACATGAAAGCAAGCTCAAAATAAATAATTTCAACCCCCAAACTGAACCTGCATCACGGTGGGTGCGTACTCGTGGTAAGCATGCCACTATATGTGTGCGGGCACTACCGCGTGTGTGTGTGTGTGGCGGGGGGGGCCAGGTGGTCCACGCTGGTTCCCTCCATAGAGAAGCGCCTGGGCCTGAGGCGTGACATGGACCCCTGTGAGGTGGAGGGCCTGTGGCAGCTGTGCACGCTGGAGGCGGGGCTCTTCGGCCAGGTGGACCGCGCGTGCAGCCTGTTCCTACCAAAGGTGCGGGGGAGGCACAGAAAGGGGGAGGGAGGGAAGGAAGACCGCGAGGGAAGGGAGACTGGGGGGAAAGGAGGGGCCGAGGTGTGACATGCAAGGGGGGCGGACAAGGGGGGGGCTGTGAGGAGCACAAGCAGGAGGTTGCAAGGGGTGGGCGAGGGGGAAGGGTCAGGGGGCCGGTGTTGTGAGGTGCGTTGATATTGTGTGTGAAAGTCACGATAGGAGAGCCTAGGAACATCGCAAGCTGCGCCTGGTGTGTATGGAGTATGTTTACATTCTCCACACACCAGGAGACACAATGTAAAGTTGTAAACATAGTAGGGAAGCAACCGAATGAGCAGCTGGGCTGAGGCCTGTCTGTAACCAATCAACGCTGCTGCCGCTTGCAGCATGCCTGTGTGGTGCGCTGACCTTATTGATGCATGGGGGCGCACCGGTGCCGGCATGCGGGTGTGCGCAGGAGGTGGACATGATGGAGTGGGTGGAGGACACGCGGCTGCTGGAGACGCAGAGCTACGGCGCGTCCATCAACTACGATATCGCCGCGCCGCTGCTGGCAGACCTGCTGGCCAGCCTCAGCGCAGCGGCCAACCACCCGGACGACGCATCGCTCTCCAGGTGCGTGTTCGCACTGCGACGCGTGACATTCACATACCGCGTTGTCATTGCGCGCGACACGCACTCATACACATAACAATCGTTGTGTCAGTTCTTTCGCCTGCTTGAGGCCCTGCATTGCCTTCTTCAGTCTTTCGGCGTCTCCAGTCTTTCGTAACCTGGCTCACCACCAGCGAATCTGTTTGTGATGCATTTCGATCGTTGGTTTGACGATGTTTTCGCCGACGCGTGGGGTTTGCTGCAGGTTGTTGTTTGCGCACTGTGAGACGTTGGTGCCGCTGATGACCCTCATAGGGCTGTTCCGCCCCCCTGGACTGGACCGCCACCTGGCGGGCTTTGAGGAGGATGCAGATGCTGTAGCAGGTACGCGCGCTGCATGCGTATATCGTACCCCGGCTGCGTGCGTACCCGCCATGATGCCATCCGCCGTATATCCGCCCAGTATACGCCATGATGCCATCTGCCCTGTATGCGCCTGCACTGCATGCACCTCATGATGTGCGCAGTACCGTACCGCACGTGACAGTAACCCAAGCGCATATCTGGGCAAAGACAATTTTGGGACGCCTCATGCAGCCATGCCTGTTGCCTGTGTGAGCAACTGTCAACGGCGGTTGAAGCAGTGAAGGATCGGCCCCGTTAGGTCACATCTTTTGCCGTCCCAGCGTGCATATCTGCACATGCAACCGGGACTCCCTATGCCAGGCAGCACATGGCTGCACCCCTGGTGTGGCATTTGCGTTAACGTTGAGCAGT
This sequence comes from Chlamydomonas asymmetrica, assembly GCA_001662385.1. NCBI lineage: Eukaryota > Viridiplantae > Chlorophyta > Chlorophyceae > Chlamydomonadales > Chlamydomonadaceae > Chlamydomonas > Chlamydomonas asymmetrica. The sequence goes on from BDDA01000658.1 coordinate 59,266, forward strand.
GTCTGGTGATGAGCACATGTGCAGCTTGCTAAGTATTCCAGCCTGTATTCCAGCCTACTCGCCTGCAGGGCGGCACACACCCTTGTCCAATTACCGAACACTCGGGCTTGATGTGTTGCACCAACTTGTGGGGAGGGGGTGCTTCTGCTAATGGCGCGTTGACGTGAACGCCTGTGCATGTGGCTAAAGTGTCGATGTGCGGTGCGTGGCGGTGCAGATGCGGTGTGGGCCGAGCAGGCGCAGCGTGACATGCAGTCGGTGGATACGCTGGAGGACCTCAGCATGCTGGTGGACAAGAGGTGCGGAGGGCTCAGAGGGCTGCGCCTTGCACCAGGGCAGCGTGGCACCTTGACTGTTGTGCCCCGTTTCATACTGGTGCTAAATGCTCAATGCCCAGTACCATTCCGTAGTTGCCCGCATGCATGCGTTACTTGGTTCGAAGTGGGCGTGGCTCCAGTGTGTTCGATCGTGCATCAACGAGCATTCGTGCGAGCACTTCTCACAAGACCCCACTTACAAGACCCCACCCCGCCCTGCATGCTGCACGCATGCATGGTCCCAAAGCTGATGCAGCAAGTGAGCACACCGTGTTTAGAATCCACGTACTGTGCACACGGAGCATGCTAATCGCCCGCTGCCCCATGGGGGTCAATGGGATGCTGCAGGATGCGCCACCTCAGCTCGGATGACAGCGATGCATGCTACAAGGGCAAGGGGCATAAGGACAATCGGATGCCCCCCCCGGAGGGCTGGTCGCCGCTGCTGCAGCTCTCTGACGAGCGCCTGTTCAAGGGCTCGCGCCTGGCGCCCTATGCCGGCAACATGATGGTGGTGCTCTACAGCGCCAAGCCTGGAACAAAGGGGTGAGCGAGAGAGCGCAGCTGAGCAGAGCCGAGCTTACGGGAGCCGTCTTTATGTATGCCTGGCGGCTGCGCTGGGTGTGTCTTGTGCACGTGTGGTCCACGTGCGCTTATTGTACTGTAACTCCGCATGCCGGCCCTCCCCCCCCGCCGCCCGTGCTTGTGCGGGTGGCAGGGCGCAAGCGGGCGGTTGGCTTGACCGGTTCACCCGCATCCCCACTGACTGGGTGTGCCCTTCACCTTCCCCACGTCCTCCTGATGCGCCCGCCGCCGTCTGAGCTCCAATGCCGGGCTCACTCCCATGCATGCTCCCATACATGCTCCGTACTTACTGGACCCCCCCCACCCCACATCATGCCCAGCTAAGCACCGCTTTGCATGTTACTTACATGCAATTTCAACATTTGCAGGCCGCAGCACTTGGTGCGCCTCATCTACAACGAGCAGGTGGTGCAGCTGCCCGGCTGCAGGGGCGTAGGCGACGACGCATCCGGCCGCTCCCTGGACTGCGACCTCGAGACCTTTATCTCTGAGCTGCAGGACCGCGCGGATCCGGATACGCTCAGGCTGATTTGTGGAGAGGCCTTGGCGCAGGGACCTACGATGGCTGATGCCGCGACGGCGACGGCACAGCTGCCCGGCGTGTTCTCAGCGGGCGTCGTAGGGAGGCGCGGCGGCATGCAGGGCCAGGCACCGCAGCAGCTGCAGGGATAGGGGCGGATGCATGCGATGGTGGAGAGGCTCATTGTGTGCCGACATCCTGCTGACACGCAGGAAGCAAGCATGCGCAACGCCGCCTGATCTGCGGTCCACACATTGCCGCAGTCTGCCATTCGATGGTTTGATGGGTTGAGCGGCATTGTGAATTCTTGATGCGTGCAAGGTCCTGCAACCTGCCCACTCACGCCATGGGTCTGCTCGGCGCGAGCGCGCACGCAGGAACAGCGTCCGCCGCGCAGCACTGCATGGGGCTGAAGTGCCCAAAGCGCAATAAGCAGCATCAAGGAACGCGTCCATGTGTTCATTTGTTCACGACACCCATGCACCTTCCCCAGCATGCTCCTCAGCTGACCTGCTGACCCGGTCGCCGTTAAAGAATAAATGTGATCTACGCCACCAGCGTTTGGCTTTTGAGCCTGTGAGCATTTGATTGGGCGGTTTGCTAGCACTTCTCGGAGGGGTATATTCCGCAGCGTGCGTAGCGTTTAGCATAAATTCACGGCATGAGCCCGCATCAGGATTGCGCTGTGCTGTGACTCCCGCCGTATGAGCGAGCGGTTTCTTTTCGCCAATATGCAACTGTTGCAGTCTCAGGTATCCGCATGCGCAGCAGTATTTGAATGGAGGAGGCATGTGGTTCTGGTTGCTGTGCGTTCAGTGCTTGCCTGTCCATCCTTGCACGTGTGGGTGAGGGCGCTGGATGTTGCCTTGTCTGCGAGTGACTGAAAAACTACACCATCACATGGTGGCAGGCCTATTGCATACACAGGTGTGCGGTTTCAGGCTGCCGCCAGTGCGTTCAAGGCTGGCTCCCTAGGCATTGCTGCAATGCATGCTAGACAAATGCATGCATCCTTATCGCAACGCTTGTTTTGCCCCCCTTTCCGCCAACGCGTGCCATCGGGAGCACGGTACACATCAACGCTTGAGATGTTGCAAGTGCATCCGGTATTGAGATCAGCAAGGCGCAAGGAGCAATGACACTATTGTGCGGAATCAAGCAAGCGCAAAGCTGTATGGTTCCCAAAATGCGGCTCGACACCGCCGGTTCACTGTGTAAACAAATGTCATGTGGAGCGTGTTGCGCGTCCACGTAGGCACATGCTAACATGCACGTGCGTGGGCAGCACCGCAGAGGGGCAAGCGCACGCACAACAGCAGGGAGGGTGACGCATGGCAGTTATACGAGCAAACCGTGGCATTGATGATGGCATGAAGTTCAACCCAGGCCCAAACCACCATGAACGGTTGCCCCATGGTGCGAGAGCACTGCAGAGCTCACCCCAATGACACACCAAATACAACAGCGTGCGGCCTATATATCAATATATGCGAGGAGGTGCAGGTACGACTGCACTGAGCCTCAGAATTGCCCTTCACACATACCACAATGCACCAGCAACATACGGTCTGCTGAATCTCTGTCAATTGGTGTCAATTGCAATAGCACATCGGTGCGAGGGGCGCGCATGGGGAGGGCAGTGCGGGTCAACATCAGGTGTAGGCGCACAAAATGTAGGTGGATGGATGTCTGCGTGCAGTACATGTATGGAGGCACAGAGGTCTGCCAGGGTGTGCTAATATGCCTACCGATAGGGTTCCGCTGCGCAGGGTGTGACACTCGTGCAGCCCTGCTACGCTAAAACATCTCAAACGCGTACCATCAGCGATCGTCCTCATGATGCGGCCTGAGGCATGCACAACTCAATAAGCAACTCCTGCAACATCCCTAGGCATCCGGGGGCATGCGCTTCATGCGGCATGGAGAGATGCACGGCAGGGGGGAGCGGGGAGGGGGTTGGCCTGCAAGTGCGTGAGCGCTATGCGCCGCTCAGACGCCTGCACCAGCAGTGAGTGGTGGTCGCGGGTTGCCTCCCCAGGTCGCCATGGGTGTGCAGCGGCAGCAAAGGCGAGACATCCGCACTGGCCCAGGCGCCGCGCACTGGCTATTGCGCGCCATCAAAGGCCAGGAGGCTGCCAGTGAGGAAGTGCTGCATGATGGGGAACTTGCTGAGCACCTCCACCTGGTACATCTTGAGCATGCCCTGGTTCACCTGCACGCATGCACGCGCGCACACACACGCGCACAAACGCACGTATGCAGGTGCAGTTCCCATTACCACGCATAACAAGTACACTGCACGGCCCCACGGAAAGCATACTGCATGGCCCTACGGGAACCAAACACTCCTAAACACACGTACGCGGCGGTGACAGGATGGCCGATGAGTCAATGACAGCACACAGGATGGAAATGTGATCAGGCACTCGGGACGATGACAAAGTCGGGGCCCGGCTGGCAGCCCTGCGACAACCACGTGCTTCACCACACTGCTACCAAGTGGATGGCGACTTGGCCACCAAGTGCTGACCCAGTCGTGGTGCTGCCTGAACTGCATTGTGTTGGGCTCGTGTGCCGTCTCATAAATCATCTCACGGCTAAGTCACAACTTACAACCCACCTTGGCCCACGTGGGCACGGAGCTGATGTCGTTGATCATGGGCGACGTCTCACCCAGCGGACCCTTCTTCACCTGCGCATAAAGAATGTGCATTGCACAACTGTTGGGTTATGTATTCGCAAGGACTTAGCACAGCGCTGGCGCACAACGCATGACGCGAGGGTCAATCGGAAGCTTACACCCCTATGCCCAATCATAACCACACTCTCCCCAACCACCCCAACAGCCCCACCTCCCGCGCTGCATGCACGCAGTGACGCGCAAGGCGCATGTGCATGCGTACCGCCATGCGTACCGATGCAGTACACCCACCTGCTTGACGAAGCGTACTGCGCCGAGGTACAGGTAGTCCTCGTAGTACGCGTCCAGGATGTCGGGGTTGTGGATGGACTTGGGCTTGATGAGCGGGTGGCCGATGAGCTGCGCGGAGCCCCATATGAAGGGCAGGAAGTGGTAGTCGTCGAGCCCCCACACGCCGTGAGAGCCGGCGGGCTCAAGCCTGGGCGGGCAGCAGCAGCACATAAGGCAGGCGGAGTGTGCGTGTGCGCGTGTGCGGCCGGCGGGTGTGATTACAGCGCTATATATACAGGCAGGCAAGGCGGACAAGGAACCAACACTGCAACCGCTCTGGAACATGCAGCTGTGTGCAACTGAGAGTGAAGCAGGGGTGTGTTGGGTGCTGCTTCGGTGTGCCAGGGAGGTTTGTGCTGCAGCATTACGCAAGCAAGTGGTATTGGTTGAAAGTCACTGGTTGGTGTGGGCTTGCACCGCCGTGCTGCTTTTAGCAAGTGCGTAGGCTGCGCCTGTGCGCCTGTGCCCAGCATCGGATGGTGCCGGCACGCCCACGTGCCGCTCACGCCAGTCTGTGGCCGCATCTCACCAGTATGTGGTCTGTATTTTTCGCATCAGCGTGAGGTATGCCTTGAACACCACCAGCACCGCTGCCTGACGGTCGTCAGTGCCCAGCACGCCCAGCCGCGCCAGAGAGTACAGCAGCGCGCAGAACGTGGTTTCGTGACCAGTGCCGTAGTCGATGCGTGTCGCATTCCCAAAGCTGTCGACAAGATATGGTGTCAGCTCCACGACCGCTGCTTGTACACCCACGGGCAGAAGCCCCTTCACCAAGTTTGGCGCTTCGTCTGACAGTTTGGCACTCCACGTTCGAAACGCAGGGTTGCCGTACCGCAGGGACTGCTGCGCAGGCGGGATGTCATCCACCCATTGAGATAGCTGGTCGAGCATGGACTTCAGGCGTGCTATGGCTGGTGACACGACGCAGTTAGGGTCGTTTGCCTTCTTGCCGACAACTGCCTCGTTGAGCGACAGAATGAACGCCACAAAGCCTTTGGCTGACTCGCTGTTCAGAAAGACCGTCAGGTCTTCCGCAGACATTATCCTCTTCTTTGCAGGCTGCCACTGCTGGCTTGCCACCATCTCCTCGCTGAGCGTCTGCGGAAGCTGTGGCTCCACCGAGATCATGGCAACAGTGGCGGTCTTGCTTAGCACTCCGCCAGGCATAGCACCCGCACCTGGACCCAATCCACTGCCAATGCCCGCACCTCCCAGGCTTGACCCGGAGCGCAGAGGAAGTTTGCCGGGCGCTGCATTAGTCGCCCACGGCGCAGCGGTGGGGCTGAGCACGTCACTCGTGTGGTAGGGCGGGCTGACGGGGACACCTGCCACTGTGGGCTCCAGGGTGAGGTGAGGAGCGTGCGAATGAGTCTCGCCTGGTACGCCATGGGTAGGTGCGGCCCATGGCGCACGCGTCGACTCCATAGGCCTAAAGCGCCTGAGTTTGCAGCGCCCGCCAGACGTATCACAGTGGCCCTATATGTGTAATACTATAGTTGGTCTGCAAGCAACAAAAGATGCAGGTAGGGAGGGCCGTGAGTAAGATCAATTGAGGCGTCTCAGATGGTCTCGGAAGGCTGAAGAGTGGCTTCAGTCATGCGCACGGGTACTTGTGCAAGGGTAGTACTGTTAAGCAGATACGGTCTGCAGTATTTGCTGTATGGTATATGGGCAATGTCCTGCAGTACCAGCTTAATCACTGACTCGCCAAGACGGCATGGGTCAGAAGTCACATGCTCATGTTCGGCGGGTTCCGTACCGCCATACAAGCAAGTGTAGGCCTGCTTCACATGTTGGGAAGCTCCGCACATATAGCTGTATGTTACACTCGACAGCCACTCAACCTCGGTGGTCTGGACCTCGTCACTGTGAAGCGATGCATTTCACGCGTGGATCAGGACTGCGGCTTGCAGCGGCCGCAACGCTGCTATGCTTGGCTCGCCTCTGTAGCGGTAGGGTGCTCCTTGTGCCTTGATTTCAGATGCGTACATTCGCACTGCATGCTTGAGGCGTATTCCTTGCTGGTTGCTGACTCCCACAAGACCTACTTCTGCAGGCGCATCGACTGTGGAGAGCTTGATGCAGCAGGTTTTGTTCACAGAACCCAACAACCACTTACAAGGGCTTGCAAAGGTAACCATGGCGTTTGTCCCTGTGGCCACGTGTTCGGATACAGCTGGTTTGCTGTGTATGTCGGTGCTGATTAGTCTGTGCCAGCCCTGATGCTTGGCCATGCAGTTATCGGACCACCCAGACTACATAGAGCGCACCTTCTTCTCACCTGCACATAAAAAAGCAGCCAAGCAGGTGAGGTGCGCACCGGTTGTTGCCATCTTGCGGTGCGTTTCCTACACACGCCCCCGCAAGGTGCTTGTTATCTCCGTTCAGGAGCCTTGCCGCAGTTGCCTTGCCTGACCTTTGGATACCACAATAAGTGCTGTGTTCTGTGCAAGTCGCCCACGCCTTATGTCTCCGGTCCCGAATGGTGTGTGGGCAGGTGGCGCGTTGGATGGAGGATTGTGGGATGGAGACCTGGGTGGATGTGATTGGCAACGTCCACGGCAGGATCAACTCAAGTAATCCGGACGCCAAAGTGCTTCTCATGGGGTCCCACTATGACACAGTTATCGACGCTGGCAAGTGAGTATGCGCCATGTGGGAGTGAAAAGGGGGGAGGGGGGGAAATGGCACCGCACACATGAATGCAGCATGAATGCTCCTTCTACTCCTTACCTTGTCACACTACAGTGTGTGCTGGTCACATTTTGACCGGACGGGCTTGCGTGTCAGTTGTTACAAGCTTGCAGTCAGTCAGTGCTTTGCTGCGCTTCCATGGCGTACCGAGCATGCGTATATGCCGCGACTGCAGCAGCGCCTGCACTTAAAAACGTGCAAGTGCACATGCAGTTCCGCGTGGCATGCCGATGACGCCCTGCAAGCCCTTTTGAGTATCACCATCATGTGAGCTGTACTGCTGTCCTGCTGTACTGCTGTACTGCTGACCTTGCATGCAACCCGGTCAGGTATGATGGCCCGCTGGGCATCATCGTGGCGGTCGCCGCAGTAAAGGCGCTGCTGGTGCGCCGCCTGGCTGAGGCTGGCAAGCTCAGCGTCCTCACGCACGCCGAGGTATGGTACGGTAGGCCGCATGGCGCATGCGATGCACCCACCTTACACCTCACGCACTTGCGGGCCGCGCCACAGGGTGTAGTGCAACTCATGCAGGATGGGCGCTCAAGCCTCACCCCTGTACAGGCCGTGTCACGCGGCTGGCTAGCGCAAGGCACACTGCATCATTCATGCGCGCAGCGGCACGGCGGTCGCACTGTGGGAGGCTGGCGTTAGGAGCGCAGGGCATCAGGAGGCGAGCGGGGCCCTCCTTGCAGCTCCTGTCCTGCCCCGTATGTGGCTGAGCTGAGTGGTGCATCCGGCTGGCTGATGGTATGTGTGCCTTATTGCCTAGTGCTAGGACTCGATTGTAGTTTACCCACCTTACACAGCACGTTCGTGTGGCTGTGACATGAGGTGGATATGCTGCCATGCATGCCGCAGGACGGGGACATCGTGATACCTCCGGGCGCGGTGTCCGGCCTGCTTAGCGGCCTCACCAGCGTGCACGTGGTGGGCTTCACGGACGAGGAGGGTCTGCGCTTCCAGTCCACCTTCATGGGCAGCAGGGCCATGGTGAGCAGCTGTGATGACACACCCGACACCGGCTGATCTGATGGGCGCTGGACTGGCCAGCGGTGTATGAGGAGTGATTTCCGTGCCTGCCAGGTGTTGCGGAACTGGCAATACAGCATGCCAAAGCTTGGCAGGGAGTGATGAGGGCTGTTGAAATTGCGCTTGCCCCACGGGTTGTCATTCCGGTACGTGAATGAATAAAGCCACACCGCATGCCATGGGAGTATGGGACCATGCCCAGGCTGCCCAATGCACCACAGTTTAGTGGTCATCACGAGCAAGCCCGATCCGCTCACCCGCATGCTGCTGCTCTAACTTCCTTCTGTGAGCGTTATCAGTCCTCATCTAGAGGGGAGTGGCAGCCTAGGCTAGACAGCTCCAAGTGTAACGATAAATCTCAAACCGTAACCTATGTGTGGACTCACGTGCTGCGTTGCGTGCAGGCCGGCACGCTGCTGGGGTACGGCATGCTGTCGTCCCGTGACAAGGCGGGGTTGTCGCTGGCGGATGTGTTGGCGGGGGAGGCGGGCGTGGCTGACCCCCAGGCGGCAGTGGCGGGCCTGGCGGTGGACGCGTCACGCCTGCAGGAGTACCTGGAGGTGCACATAGAGCAGGTGGGGGTTCGGG
>BDDA01000659.1:4346-43446 GCA_001662385.1 Chlamydomonas asymmetrica
AGGTTGCTGCAGCGGGTGTGGGCAGCGGTCGGTAGCGCAACGCTGGCTGCATGACAGCGGCCGTGTAGGCCCGCGCTCGCTCGCATATGCGTGCAGGCGCGCATGCCATTCTGTGCCGTGCCGCTGCGCTCGTGCTTGCAGGTGGTGAGGGAGTATTGGGAGACAGACGTGGGCTTCATGACCCGCGCTTAGTGATGCAGCAGCAGGCCATTGGAGCGTGCTCTCCATGACGACGCTACCGCAACATAAACACGCACATATACACATGACCGACTACACGATAACGGGCTGCGAGACAACTAAAACACCCAGAGTGAGCCACCGACACGGACAGGCCTCCCAATAATGGTGGATGACCGGCGGTATCTCCACAGCTGCTCCGCGTGCTCCGACCGGCGCAGCCAAACATTCATGGCTGCGCACGCGCTTGTGCCGCTTCACCACTTCACCAGCTGTGCCGGGAAGACCCGCCGAACGGCACAGCGAGGCCACGGTATCCACAGCAAGGTCACAACGTGCTTCACCTAGCAGACCCACACCAGCCCAGCAGCAGCCATGGCGCTGGTGCATGCGGTATGTGCGGCTGCAGGCCCTGAGCGTGCGGCTTGCACACGCACGTCGTCACCCTCCCATCTCTTTTTGGCCTGCGCGTGTCCCAGCAGCCTCTGCTGCCTTCTCCTGAACATCCCCATCACCACCGTCACCTTAGCCTGCTGCTGGCATGCGCGGCCCAATGGACAACCACAGCCACACGGACAGAATGCGAGCACCATGCCGCACGAATGCCAAACTGCATGCCCAGCGCAACGCGGCGCCAGCTGCCATGATTCTACAGGCATGCCATTTTCTTTTTCATCGCTGAGTACGGCATGAGGTTTGCTGCTTTTGGCCCCATTCAAGCAATCCCATCGTCCCCCCCCTAGTACCCAACCTGCATCTGGCGGTGGGTGTCATGCTGTCAGCCGTCCGAGGCAGTGCATGTGCCACGCAATGCCAGGACGTGTTACACTGTGTGCCGGTACATACCGTAATTTTGCATTGTTTGATTCCACTGCATGCTGCATGTGTGTTGGTAGGTCTGCTGCCTTGGTCCTGCATGCAGCTGTCGTTTTAATGTGCACTGTGTGGAATTCTTGCGCACTGAGCTAGTGCAGCAGCCATTGGCATTCACTGAAACGGTATGTGTAGGCACATTGCTGATTGATGAGTTTCCGTGGTCAGTTTGCTGCAGGAACTCATCAATAGTGAGTGTAGGATAGGTCTGATAACTTGATTAGGCGGTGCTGCGGTGGTATTAGCACGTCTCCTGCAGCGGATGCAGCAGAACCCTGTTTTTGTTCCAGTCTTTGCACTATCGTATATTCTTTTGGTGCTGCTCTCCACTGCAAGCGCATGTACATAGGCCACCTCTGCCGTAATGCCCCAACTCCCAAGTGAACCGCACCATTGCACTGCGTAGTGCGTACCGCCCGTTCTCCGACAGACAAACCGTATTGAAGCACACCCATGCAGCATGTAAGCATGGTGTGGAAGAGGCACCAACGCGACTGGCTGCGCCCTGCCCTGGGCCCCGCCTTTGGAACGCTCCTGGAGCCCTGGGTGTGCACTCCCCTGCCTCCCCGCACCCCCCACAGCTCGCCCATATGCTTTTCTGCACCGCCACGCAAGGTCTCCCTCCCCCCTGCCCCCTGCCCCTTCTGCAGACCTGCGCACACCCGCACATGCACGTGCGTACCGTCGTATGGCCATCCACATTTACCTTTGGGCAAACTTCAATGCGGTGAGACTTTGCCTCAAACCATCCTGCGCTCTGGTCGCATCGCATGTTGGCTTGCACGTATGCCAGGCACTAACGGTGGTCGCGGCAGTCACCCGAGCAGCTGCAAGCTCAGCAATGCACCGGGAAACCGCGATTGCCCTGGTGCATTTCCCCCCAACCCCCCAACGAATAGCACAGAGCCCTGGACTGAGACCTGAGTACCTGACCATGGTTTCTGCTGCCTCATGCAGTTTTGTGGCTGTGCGCATGCTGACTTCCTGCACTTCGCCTGCGTAGATATGTGAAAGCAAACTGTATCGTTGTACATGTGTGTCACCATGGCACCGTGGGCAATCCCAGAGCACCCTGCTATCAATCCTACCCAACTTGTAAGGAACTGGTCCTGCCTCTAAAACAGATGTTGCACAGCACAGTCAGCCTGGTTGGACCAGCAACACAGCGGAGCAGAGCCGAGCGAGCGTGGCACCTAGCATCGCTAGCCTGTTGCACTGTGATTTAGGCATATGCCTTGGTTGTATTCGCCAGCGCGCTTTGCATAAGATCCTGGGTTTTCATACTGTGCCACCGTCAACGCATCAGAAATGGTTCAACCACGGGTGAAGGTGGTGTTGAGAAACACCGTTTTTTTGTTTTCTGCTGGTAGAAAGCAGAGTCTTCAGGGGAGCTTAAGCAGACTCCTCCTTCTTGCCAGTCTTCTTGGGCAGCAGCACGTTGTGGATGTTGGGCAGGACACCGCCAGACGCGATGGTCACATGGCCCAGCAGCTTGCCCAGCTCCTCATCGTTGCGGATGGCCAACTGGATGTGACGAGGAACGATGCGGTTCTTCTTGTTGTCACGAGCAGCATTGCCACCAAGCTCCAGCACCTCAGCGGTGAGGTACTCGAGCACCGCCGCCAGGTAGACGGGGGCACCGGCACCAATGCGCTCAGCATACTTGCCCTTCTTGAGGAACCTGGAAATCCTGCCAACAGGGAACTGCAGGCCTGCCTTGGAGGAGCGGCTCACAGCCTTCTTGGCAGCGCCAGACTTGCCCTTGCCGCGACCAGCCATTGTGAGCTGTGGGGGTTTGTGAGAAACGAGGAAAACTGTCGAGGTGAGAGTGAGTGTTGTGCAGAAGTCAAGCAAACTGCGAGCTTATATAGTGTTGTGATGCAGCCCCATCGATTCGGCGATGTAATGTCACAGGCCACAGGCAGGTCAGTCAACCCATCCGATTTGACTTTGACTGGTTGTTGACCAGGTTGTTGACTTGGACTTCACCTCCTGCAGCCCTGGCGATTCGGCCAATACCACGTGTGGCGTTCAGCGCTGTGCAATATAAAAGCATCTTGGCACCCCTCTCCCATCAATCAACAAACCACTCAGAAACTCCCTGTTCCTTTCAGCACCCGACCCCCACTACAGAAATGGCACCCAAGGCAGCTGAAAAGGCTCCGGCCAAGAAGGCCGCCCCCGCCAAGAGCGCTGAGGGCAAGAAGAAGAAGAAGGTGTCCAAGACCGAGACGTTCAAGGTGTACATCTACAAGGTGCTCAAGCAGGTGCACCCTGACACCGGTGTGTCCTCCAAGGCCATGTCCATCATGAACTCCTTCATCAACGACATCTTCGACAAGATCGCCTCAGAGGCTGCTCGCCTGGCTCGCTACAACAAGAAGCCTACGGTCACCTCGCGTGAAATTCAGACTGCTGTGCGCCTGGTGCTGCCCGGCGAGCTGGCCAAGCACGCAGTGTCTGAGGGCACCAAGGCCGTCACCAAGTTCACCTCTGCTTAAGCCTTAAGCCAAGCTTGGCTGAGCTTTGGCTGCACTGCGGTCACCTGACGCAACCCAACCCAACCGGTGTTTTTCATCACCACCACCCGTCCTGCCCTGTGTCGGCGCTTACTTGGTCACTTGCACGTGTGCTTGTGTTTTCAAGCGTTATCCTCAGCTTTCGCGCAGCTTGCCAGCCAGCTCCACCACAGCTGCTGTTCCATAGGCAGAGTTGTGTCAGGCTTTTGGCACAGCGCCTCCCCTCGGTGCATGCTGCCTGTTTGAAACCCAGCTGTCATGCATTATAGGCCTCTCAAGCTTTGGCCACAGAGTGCAGTCCAGTTTATGCCAGGGCCATTACCCCGGTGCACTGTGGAACAGCAGCGGTGATGTCCCCATTCAATCCCCAGCACAAGGTGCTCTGTGGAACAGCGGCATTGATGTCCAACGTACTGCCCAGCACGTGGAGCACATGGCATGCAAAGATGCACCACGTCGTGCACCACCCCCGACGCATACCGGTACACAGCCAACCTATTTTGCACTCTGGCTTTTTTATGCTCTAGAGGAAAGGTAAGCTTGCCGCGGTTACATTTGCACATACAGGCCTTCTCAGGTAACTCCACCTGTTGCAATTGACCAAACCTGACTCAAGTCAAAAGAGACCCCCAACACACTCGATGGGATTCAAGGTGGTGTTGAAAAACACCGGTTGGGTTGGTTGGACTGCTTGTGAGGAAGCCCTGCAGCTCACCACACACTGCCGCTTCACCAAGGAGCAGCACGCTTATGCGCGCTCACCACGGATCCGGCGAGCCAGCTGGATGTCCTTGGGCATAATGGTGACACGCTTGGCGTGGATGGCGCACAGGTTGGTGTCCTCGAACAGGCCCACCAGGTAGGCCTCAGCAGCCTCCTGCAGGGCCAGCACGGCCTGGGACTGGAAGCGCAGGTCGGTCTTGAAGTCCTGGGCAATCTCACGCACCAGGCGCTGGAACGGCAGCTTGCGGATGAGCAGCTCCGTGGACTTCTGGTACTTGCGGATCTCACGCAGAGCCACGGTACCGGGACGGTACCTGTGGGGCTTCTTCACACCGCCAGTGGCGGGCGTCTTGCGAGCGGCCTTGGTGGCCAGCTGCTTGCGGGGCGCCTTGCCACCGGTGGACTTGCGAGCGGTCTGCTTGGTACGGGCCATGTCTGAGGTGTTTGGGAAGGATTGCTTGAGAGAGGCTGTTGCAACAAAGTGTTTGACTTGCTCAGACACCTGCTCTGGTTTTTATGCAGTTGACAGCTGCTGTGGAGGAAAGGCTGAGCGCAAATTGATTGTTGTTGTTGACCTGCTGGCTACCATTGACCATGGGGGTCTGTGCCGAATCACCGGGGCCAAGAGGGGCTGAACATTGACACAAGTTTGACTTGGTCAAATGCGGGCTCTTGAACAGCATAAAGGCAGCCCTGTTCGCTGCACACCACAACAAAATCCAGCTCTCTCCCTTTCACCTACACTCTCAACAAGCAAACATGTCCGGACGTGGCAAAGGCGGCAAGGGCCTCGGCAAGGGTGGCGCCAAGCGTCACCGCAAGGTGCTGCGTGACAACATCCAGGGTATCACCAAGCCCGCTATCCGCCGCTTGGCTCGCCGTGGTGGTGTGAAGCGTATCTCTGGCCTCATCTACGAGGAGACCCGCACCGTGCTCAAGACCTTCCTTGAGAACGTCATCCGCGACAGCGTCACCTACACTGAGCACGCTCGCCGCAAGACTGTGACAGCCATGGACGTTGTGTACGCTCTCAAGCGCCAGGGCCGCACCCTGTATGGCTTTGGGGGTTAAGTCTGTCCTACCCTGGAAACCTGTGCCTCTGCACACAACAAACCGGTGTTTTTCAACACCACCTTTATCCTCTGGCTGCTTGATCGACCTTCTGAATGGGCACTTTGGGATAATAGACACAGTAAAGTAAAATGGCTGCACTGGGCGCTCACCAGCAAAACAACCAAGCAGTGCATGGCTAACTGCAGAGCGATGCTTAGATGCTGACATTGCCCAGCATCGCCTGAACCAAACCGAGACCAACCACGCCTATGCTGAAAATGCTTTCTGCACCGCCAGCACTTAACCGGTTCTGTTAGTTGAGAGTGCTGGTTCATGATTTTTCTGTGCCCCCTGGTCAGCTCATGCCCGGGCTCATGCTTTGCACACATTCAGTGCCCAAGGCAGACTCGTCTGAGCCATAGCACTTAAGCTTTGTCGTTTGCTTGTGACGAGGGTTGAAGATTATTCTGCTGCCCCGTGCACGCCTTGTTTGTCTCGCTGCTATTGGCAGGTCCCCTTCAGGGCTGTCTCCTGGATGGCACGCAAGTACGCAACCCTGCGAGCAAGGATGGTGTTTTCCGTTACGCCCCAAGGGCAAGGGTCCACTCTTGATGAAAGGAGTTCTGCACGGGTGCTTGACTTTTCATAGCCTTTACACAGTGCACTAACAAGTTTGTGTGCTCAAGGTGGTGCGGCATCTGCAAGTGGGCCATCTACAACAAAATAGCAGTTTCAAAATCTGCACGGGAAGCAGTGCTCAGCGGTAAACCTTGTTTTATGTTAGCCGCATTGGTGTTGGCAGTTTGCCTGATGACACACACATGCAGTTCTCACACAAAGAACCTAACTGGAACCTGGGTCCAACGGTCCGAGCAACTGTTCCCGCGTTCCGAAGCCAGTCGCAACAAGCCAATCTGCCGACGATGGCCTTGGCGCATCATCAAACAATACTCTTTAAACCCCGGTACGCCCCTCAGAGACGTCATCTCCTTACTTGCCTTGCCTTGTCCAACCACCTCGAAGCCTTCCCATCACTTTGCTCACAACCAGGATACTAACTGCACACTAATACGGACTGCAACTGCAGCTAAACACTAGAGCGTTTTGAGCAGTTTACACGAAGCAGCAAGGTCAAAATGTTCTCACTGCCCGTCGGTGCCAACCCTGCAGACCTCGTCCGCTATGCCCAGCTCTGCTCCGGGATTAACGCACTGATGGGTCACCAGGTGAGACAACATAATTGCTCGGCATACTACCCTGCCTGTATTCTCCTGCCACGCAGTGTTGACCCCGACACGCTCCAAACAAGGGCATGGTAGGCCTTGAATAAGTGTTGCTCCAAAAGAATTTGCATCTTACTGTAAGCCTTGCTTCCTGGCCCATGCAGGTGGAGCAGCGTGCGGCTGCGACAAACGCCGAACTGCAGGCCGCGCAGAGGCAAGCCAGCGCGGCAGCAGCGAACCGCGAGCAGCTTGCGAAGCGGGTTCAGCACGACTCCCAGAAGCTCCAGAACTATGAGCACCCCTGGGCTATCACCAAGACGCTGCTGCCTGGCTGGTGCGAGGAGCGCGTGGCGCGTCGCCACCAAAAACTCAGCGTCGACTCAAACGGCCTGCGCGCTGCATCCGACTCCCGCCGCAACACAGCGGCTTGCGCTGCTGAGGTCCAGTCGCGTTTCCAGGCGCTGCAGGTCCAGGTGTCTGACCTCAACGCTCAGCGCTCCGAGCAGAGCAACCTCATCAATCGCGTGCTTTTCAGCGACGACGGCGCCGCACCGTTCAGCCGCATCGACCCTGAGGACCGAGCGCTGGTGGGGCGTCTGGCCGCAGCGCGCTGCGACCTCGCCACTGCTGAGGCCCACATGCAGCGCTACACAGAGGCCCTGCGCCTGCTGGAGCGCGGTTTCGGCCATCTGCAGCGCGCTCACCAGCACCTGCGCTCCGCGCTGGGCCTGGCTCAGCTCGACGTGCTTGGCGCCGAGATCCGGATGTTCCAGGACCCCTTTGACCCCTTTGGTGGGCGTGGCAGCGCCGTGGTGGACATTTTTGAGCGGCAGCAGGCGCAGCAGGGCGTGCGCATGGCGCAGATGGCGATGCAGGACATCATGGCCGCCGAGGCGATGTTCCCGGGCGCCATTCCCCACATCAACCGCCAGTACCTCAGCCAGTTCGGCGCGGGCTGGTTCCACATCTTATTCGACAACGTGTTCACCGACCTGATGGTGATGCAGAAGATCCGCGAGAACCTCAACTCTGTAATGAGGATGGAGCAGGATGTCAGCCGCGCCGTCACCTGGATGCAGGGCGTGCTCCAGAACCAGGCCCGCCCAGACGTCGCCCGCCTCGCTGCCATGACCGCAGACCTGGCTGCCCAGCTGGACGGACGCAGGCGCAGGATCCTCGACAGTGCCGCTGCAGCCGTCATGGGTGGTGCAGGCACCGCACAGCAGCAGCAGCAGCAGCAGCCAGTGGCAGGCATCCCCATGCCCATGCAGCCATCGGCATCCGGCGCGTCCGTGCAGGGCATGGCGATGGGCATGCCCATGCAGCCTTTTCCCCAGCAGCAGCAGCAGCAGCAGCACTACAGTGGTGCGTCGCCGTCGGGCACGGTGTGCCGCGTCGATAGCGGCAGCGCGTCAATGCCATCCTATCCCATGCAGGCGCGGTCTGCACGCGCGTAAGGCACGCACCCTCAGGCCACACACGAACTAGTCCCTCGGCGTTGCCTGCCTGACGCCTGGGGCGCATTGCTATGCTGTGGTTTTTCAGCGTGCATGTATGCTACTGTGCTGATTTGCGTCACACGTTGCGATCACGCGTCCTGGTGCCACGGCCTGCATGCGGGCGAGTATATTGTGTAGCGTTACCTCATGCTGCCTTGGCAAGGAGCGGTTTAGCCATTAGGTCAGGCCCACGCTCCTCCAGATGGAGACTCACAGGCAGGCAGCCACGTGTTATGCACACGAGGTACCGCGCTCGCTCTTCTTACTATGAATGCTTACGACTGGGAGATGGCGGTCTGAGTGTCGTTTTAGAACGACTGGCGCACTAGCGAGCAGGTCCATTCCCCACCTGCTCACTCGCTGCGTCCTCACCCGAATGTGGCAATTGTACCGTCACGCATGCGGGCCTACGTACTGGCTCTCCTCGATTCGTCTGTACGTGTCAATATATATACCCAAGCTCTCTGTTGTGATTCAGCCGTACATATCCCATGCCAGCTGCATGCGTGCCTGGATCGACTTCTCAATCTGCCACCTTCTTTCGTACATAGCTCTTAGCTCTCTCTCATCGCACGTACCGCGATTGGCGTGCGATTGCATTCATCAGCGCCGCATTGATTCCCAATCCCCATCCTGCCATCTGCATGTGCTGCGGTACCAGCATTGCTGCTGGTGAGAGGCTTTACATTAATTGTTCTGCCAGGTGTGCAATTAATCAATTGTGATTCTTCTCCCAACACCACATGTCTGCGCCAGCTGGCGTACAGCCATGCTGACCTGAATGCGCTTATGGGCAGCCTTTCCACAATCCTGCATGCAAGACGCTCTCATGTCTGGCTTGCAGGCTGCGCATCATACTCCGCTATGAGCTGATATGATTGGTCACTTTCAGCCTTGTCCTGCTCCGCTAGCGTAGCATTCGGCCATCGGCGCGCTAGTTGCTACCACATCTGCCGCGGGCCTTGCTTGCTGTGAGCGTGCTATTGGGTGCCAGCAGGCCGGCAGCGCTACTGCTATACTTACACTACACGCAAGGCCTGTGAATCGATTGGTGCAAGCCGGCGGCTGGTGCACAGTCCAGGACGTTGTTATGCAGCCCCATGATTGAGGTTCCCTTGCCCACGAAGTTGTATTGCACACGGTCCCTACCCCAGCCAGCGGATTCCATCCCAAGCGTCAGGGAACCGCTGCTGATCTGTAACTGGCAATCCGCTCACCGCCCTGACCCTTTCTTACTGGTGCTCGCTCTGACTCTCCCACTGTCAGCTGCGCAAAGCTCAACAGCACGGAACACCAGGCCTGCACCAAACCTGCACCTTACCAACATCCATGTAAGCGTTTCAAACAGGAGCAGGAGGGCATGGCCGATGCTTTGCTGCACTGCAGCAGCGTCAGCTGGCCGAAACCGTTCAGCATGCAATGCAGAGGCACGCACAGGCAGCGGGGGGGCGTATACGCGTGTCGTGGCGGATGCATCATGCTGCCTGGAAGGAAGCCATACATGTGTGCACAGCCGCACAGTCAAGCTGTCCATCACACACATGTGCTCTGTGAAGCTGCAGCTGCGAGTACCCGGCTGAGGAAGCTGGCTGCGGCGCGCAGGCTGGTGCTGCTCTGCTCGTAAGTGTGTGCATGACAGGATTGACAGCACCAGCAGGTGAAGCGGCCCCCGGTGTACGCTGCATGCCATACAGTGTACGGCAACACGTATGGGCCCTGGGGGCATGCATTGGCATCCTGGGTGGTGCTGCTGTGTGTATACAGGTAGGCATGCGGGGGGCAGGGCAACATGGAGGGACGGATGGCGGCAGCATGGGCATGCGTGTCAGACTTTGAAGCGCTGCCGAGGATGTGATACCGTGTCTACGCATGCCATTGCTGCGCCTGTGGCACAGACTCTGTGCATACCGGCACTGCACCCACGCGCTCGTCTGTGAACCAACACCTGCCAAGCCGCTGTCGCAGAACAAACAAAGCAGCAGCGCACAGCGTTCCGGCATCTGAACCCTGAAGCTTGAACAGCGTGCGCCTTGCCGCGGGGTGTGCCATGAGCGTGTGCTGTTACGCATATGCCCTACCCTGCGTCGTGTGTCATCAGGCTCAGCCATCCGATCATTGTAGCCTAATGTGTGGGGGGGAACGCACAGCGGCAGGAGGCAGCGCTGTTTGGGAAGCACCGGGTGGCGGTGGGAGTAGTTAGGATTGCTCAGCGCAAGGGTGCCATGCTAGCTGCACTGTTTATCACGCCGCGCCTGATTCAGGCTTCCAGGTGTTCTCCAACTGTTTGCTTTCCGTATTCCTCTGCACACCCGACCAGTGAGGACAACGCAAGCACGTTGGTTACATGCTGGGCAGCAGCAGGCCATGCAGCCATAGAGGTATCACAGCACTCGCTTCGCTAGGGTAGCTCAATGGATAGAGGTGGAGACCAAAACGCAAGTGATGTGCATGCATGCGACAAGAGTGAAGTCGCGCGTGATCACTTACTCATGCGCCGGTCGCCCTGCCATCAAAGGTGAACCCCCCATCAAGGTAGAAAGCGTCAAATGTACCCTGGTCCGCCATGCGCTTTGTAAACAGGATTGGGAGCGCCTGTTTTGCATGGAATACTGGCTACGGCGCATCGGTGCCGCTGGGTGAGTCGATGCATGAATGTGTGGAGAATGGTCGGGAATAAAGAATATGCAAAATGAAGTCCGGCACTGCCCTTCAGGACATTAAACCAATTGCCTGCTCATGGTGCATAGCTGCAATGGAACAGACAGGAAACGGCGGCGATACTGTGTAAATCAATCAATTAGCGGATTGGAGTTCAGTGTGCAAATATGAAGCGCATGAGTATGCATGCCAGCATATGCATGCATGCATGCATGCATGCTTCACTGTGCGTGTGGGTTCAAGGCGTTCTGGGGATTAAGAGGCATGCATCATGCGCACGCATTCTGTACACGTATGTGTGGGTTGATTGTGTTCAGCAACGAACGAGGGCGAGTGAGCGAACCAGCAGCCCGAATGGCAGCACGGCGGCTCTGACGGCCAATAGATCATTGGGCAGGCAGCGTTGCTTTGTACATGACGCGCAGGCCCTCGTAGGTAGCCAGGTAGGAGCAGACAGGGTAGGGGGTCCTCGCAGCGGTCCACTGCTGCGCAGCCGTGCCGCCCTGGACAGCGTTCCTGCTGCGCTTGGTGTGCTGCCTGTGCACGGCAATCGAGGCTGCTGCGTACTTAGGAATCGGGCGCTCCTCGCTACAGCTGTGCGCAGCAAGCCTGGTGGAGGGCTTGGTGGCGTTGGGTTTCGGGGCTGGGGCCTGCACAATCACCAGAGCAAATGAGCATGCAGTCAGCGAGTGGAGACACCTTGCTGAACAGAGCACACCCTCCTGCGCGTCAAGTGCAGGACTGCAAGCAAACACGCCGCTGCATGCTGGGCCCTCACACTGTTGTTACGATGTTTGCTGTGTGCTCTGCCTCACCTGGTTGGGCACCAGCGGCTCCGTGACAAGGTCAGTGTTTGAGGAGGTGCGGGTCAGGAAGAAGTCCAGAACGGCCATGATGTACCGGTATCTGCTCTTCGAATGTGATTCAAAACTGGTGCGGCAAGCTGCTGACGGTTGGTTGGTCTGGGTGTTGGAGGGTCTGCGATAGCTCTACCAGGTAGAGGCTGGGAAAGAACCTTGAATGAACGTTTGTTGAAGAGCTTTGAGTGAACACACTTTGGCCACCACCTCAGTATTTGTGCCCAAACACAAAGTGTGGGGAATGCAACGGTGACGTTAATGCAAACTTCTCGCAGATGGGCTTCCAGCAGTTCACCTTGTAACCTGAAGAACAGATGCAGTTCGCGTATGTTGAAGTACTTACAGTTGCAATCCGAGGGTACCCACCATACCCAACCTTTCCCCGGCCTTCACAACACCATCTGCAGCTGTGCCGACCCAAGGCCAGCCCAACGCCCACTTTGCATTTTCATCCCCACGCCGATCACATAAAAGCAGTGTCAGGAAATCCTGCAATATACACGGCTTTTGTTACTAGCCCCTCCACGTCCCTTGACAAGCATCCAACACGTGACAACTGACGAGGCACAACAACCCACAGGCGACTCCAGCACCAACCCGCAGCCAGCCCTGTGTCACCATCCGCCTCAACTATCTATCTGCAATGGCCTTCCTGGGATTCTTCCTGACCCGCACCTCCTCAAGCACCGGCCTTGTCACGGAGCCGCTAATGCCCAACGAGGTGAGGCCCCTCGCCTTGCGCGGCGAAACGTGTTTGCGTGCAGCCTACACTGTTGTAGCCTATATGCACAGCTTTGCACGCAGGTGGTGCTGTGTTCAACAAGTCAGGCGTCCTCCCGCTAACTGCATGCTCATAGGCTTTGGTGAATGTGCAGGCCTCAGCCCCGAAACCCAATGCCAACAAGCCCTCCACCAAGCCTGCTGCACACAGCTGCAGCGAGGAGCGTCCGATCCCAAAGTACGCAGCAGCCTCCATGGCCGTGCACGGCCAGCAGGCCAAGCGCAGCAGCAACGCGGTCAACAGGAGCTCCCCCTACCCTGGCCGCTCCTACCTGGCTGCGTACGAGGGCCTGCGCGTTGTGGTCTAAGCTGCTGTGCTGCTGACCCGCTAAAGCGAAGGCCGCGGCACTGCCGCTGCGGCGCAGTTTGGGCTACTTGCCCGCTCGCTCGCCCATGCTTTGCGCTGAATGCATACGTGTACATGTGCAAAGTATGCTCATACCACGCGCGCATGCATGCATGCATGCCTCATAATCCTCGTATTGCGTGCATTCCGTGCATGCCACTATGCTACTGATAACGCATGTGGCCATGTGGGTTGCAATGTACCAAACGCAACATTTCTTTATTCTTATGTTTTTATCACCACCATTCAGGCGTTCAATTGTTGAGTGCACAATAAGCAGGCAATCAGGCAGGCATTTGTCAGATGACTGCCTGAGTGCCCAGCAGCTGGCAGTACCAGAGTCCGATTTATATCGATTATGCTGTCGATTCTTTCCCACCCATTCTCCATGTATCTGTGCACCCAGCGCCACTGCACTGGGTGCACACTGCACAGCAGGTGCGTGTGCATGCAGCAGGCGCGCTCCCCAGCCACCGCATGTCAGAGGAGCATGATGGGCTTGCGCACCTCTGATGCGCAACTGTTTCGGCCTTGATGGTGTGGCGACCTCGCCTGCACAGACGATCATGTTTTGATTCTTGGCGCACGCACACCACTTGCGAGATTGAGCTCGTACTGCCTGTACAGAGTGTACACTAAGCAATCATAGCACACACCAGCAGATGTTGTGGTGCCCGTGCCTGCTGCTGTGCATGTAATAAATGTACGTGCCTGAGCCTCCTTGCTGGTCGTGCAAGCAGAGTAATGGAGGACAGCATGGAGTTGGAGAAACCTTGGCGCCACCGCAGGCAGCGGGCACCGAGCAACCTTGGCTATCCCCACCACTGGATAGTCACTGGCGTTCAGGATTGGCAGCCCTCATCAGGCTGGTGCGTGGTTGAGCTTGCCAACACTCAACGCCAGGAGTGCTGCAGCGCACACGCCTGCCTGCCACCCTGCCTCCCTCCCTTGGCAATCAAGTGGGCTGGTGCCGTGCTGCGAGGATTGCTCACGTATCCGTCAGCACAGGTAGGGCCACGTTCCCCAAGATGCAAGCCTGGTGGTATCCGTGCATTGACACCTTAGGTCAAGCAATGATCTTTACACAGCATGTGTGACCCACTTGCATGCATGCATGCATGCGCTTGCGTACCAGTTCGCGGCTGGCCTACCTTGTGCTGATGCGAAGGCCCAACGCTTTCCCCTCCATCTATCTGCCCTGCCAGGCCAATCCCAAATGGGTACTGTCATTCTAAGTTGCTGCGCTCATGGGTCTGAGCCCAGAAGCCTATTGAGCTGGCCAGCACCCGCAAACCCAGTGATTGCGTACCTTGATCAGGGCGTGGCGTGAGAGGCGGTCTGATGGTATGCAGCAACGGGGTGCTGCAGGTCAGTGTGGAGGCACCTTGCTTGCTGCTGACGACCTACCTCCATCCACTCCTCCAGTCCTGAGTTGCCTCGCACAATACGACGCTAGCTGCGCAATTGAAGGCAACAAGCAGGACACCCACCATGCAGGGAGCCACACCAACCGCACAGCCAGCGCATGCTCCCCCTGCAGGAACACTCTACAGATGTGCGGTGTCATGGGGTTGTTCCCATCTGGCGGGGGCAGGAGCCATTTGGCCGACACGCTCTTATCTACGGTAACACGACGGGCATGTTCCGGCCTGCGTATCCGTGTCGTCAACGCAAATTACGTCACACAAACGTATGCCACATATGCAAGCTGTATGCAAGCATTGGTTTGGAATTCAGGCATGCAATGCGCCTATTACATTGCTCGCTACAGCTGCAGATGCTTCAGCCGCGCTTGCCACACCGTGACACGCGAGGAGCTCCCATGCGAGTGGCCCAAGCTGCGTTTCGGACTGTTCACACACCAACGCACCTGCTGAGCACTCTGTTGCGCGATATCCGAGCTTGCATGATGCTGCTCGCCGCATGGTCTGTGCATACATGTCCACACTCTCACTGAGATGCAAGTCATACGTGAAAAAGCGATGTGCACAAACCGATTTATGCTTTTCTGCTTGCCCCTAGATGCCATCCCGTCCATTGCACAATTCCTTGCACTGCATGAGCTGGTCCCCCCTGGTAAGACCCTCAAACCATGCAGGAAGCAAGTACGCCTTGCTGCCATGTCCGTCAGTGCAGGCGCATGTCGGCCTGTGCGCTCGAGCTTGGTCGTTGCTGTGCCACACACACCTGCCGTTCGTGGTTCTCGGCGGTTTACGTGGCATTGTGGCCTCTGGATTGCTGCTATGCTGCTGCCATTTGTGCAAGGTGCGCCTGTGCAGCCACTCACGCACAGAAGCTCGTTGCGAGTTATTTCTTTCTTCTTTGTCACTCTTGTGGCCTCTCACCACACACGCAACGGGACAACGCCCAGTGTGCGCTGGCCATAAATGCTAACTTCTCTGCCGCGTTGGGTAGATGTGATCACTTTAACTGGTCGATGCCATTCAAAAAGCCTGTCTATAGACTCCAGCATGCTACTCAAACCTTCAAGCTTCGGTGCCATACGGTGGACATTTCCATGACACACGTGCGTAAGGCAGGTATGATGGGTGGGGTCCGTGAACTTGTGAACAGCGCTGCAGCGTGCCCAGACGCAAAAGCCACGTAGGTACATAACCATCCGGTCTGTCCACGTTCAGCCATTTGGTGCTGTGCGTAAATGCTTCCGACTGTGCCGGGTCTGTGCCGTTTGGGTTCCATCAACCATAAAAGCAACTGCCTTTGGCATCCGTGTGATGTGAACGACCAGCCCTCCCATCGCGACAACCACACATTTGTTTTGCGAACGTCGAGGTGAGTTTCACTTACATCCGAAGCGTCTCACAACGCTCGTCAAGACGGAACGAACTGCTTTCAGCCACCTCACTCCACACCGAACTGCTTTCAGCCACCAAACTCACCCAAACCCAAGACAGCCGGTTAACAAGCAGAACAACTATCAAGCTTTCTGAAACTGGGTTTTGGTTGCGTTTGCTTTGGATGGAGGGCTTCACGAGCATGGAGTTGAACGACGTGGCCCGGGACGTGGCCTCCACGCTTCCCGTTGCCATAAATGCCAAGCAGCTACGTCGCTATGCCCAATTGTGTTCCTCTATAATGGCTCTTCAAAACCATCAGGTGAGTCACTGCACCTGCACTGCTTGCCTGTTAAAAGCTTGTCCTTCGTCGCGGTTGCGGGAACCGGCGGGAACCTGGCAGCATGTTGGTATCACAAGTGCACAACGCTCTCTACGATGGTATTATTTTTGCAACAGGTGGAGGAGCGTGCTGTTGCTGCGTACGCCGAGCTGCAAGCCGTGCAAATGCATGCCAAGGAAGCGACCAGCGAGCGTGTTGAGCAGGCACAGCGTGTCCAGCGTGACGAGAAGAAGCTGATCAGCGCTGGGCGCCCCTGCGCTTTGACCCTGAAGCTTCTGCCTATCGTGTGCAAGAAGCGTGAGGAGCGTTGCTACCAGAAACTCGTTGGCGACGCCAAAGCCCTGCGAGTTGCCTCTCAGGAACGTCGCAGTGCAAATGCGAACACCAGCCAAACCAGCCAGCGTGTGCAGGACCTGCAGAGGCAGGTTGCAACTCTCAACTCTCTGCGTGCTGAGCTAAGTCAGCTTGTCAACGAACACATGTTCAGCGACCAGAGCGTGGCGGGACGCGCGACAGATGCTGAAGAGCGGGCCCTGTCTGGTCGCCTTGCAGCTGCCCGCTGTGACCTCACCACCGCTGAGGCTGCTGCTGGACGTCAGGCGCAGGCGCTGCTGCTCCTAGTGCGCGGCCACAACGAACTCCGCGCTGCGCTGGCTCGCTTCAATATCTCGCTGAATCTCATTTGGGCTGACGTCGCGAGCAGCGGCTTCAACGCGTTCAAGGACCCCGCTGGCGATGCAGTGGTGTACAGCAACCCTGGGCGCCAGACCGCCCAGCAGGGCGCGCGCCTGGCGGTGCAGGCGCAGCGTGACCTGCTGCAGGTGGTTGACGCGCTGCAGGCGGACGGAGCTGTCACGCTCCCCTACCTCAACAAGGCGGCCGTGACCCAGATGGGAGCTGTCTGGTTCCACCAACTGCTCGGTGACTCCCCTGACCACCTTGAGTTGCAGCAGCAGGTGCGGCAGAACTGGTACGACCTGACCGTTGTTGAGGCCAACGTCGAGCGTTCCATGCTCTGGCTGCAGGACCTGCTCCGGAACCAGGTGCAGCCAGATCTGGATCGTCGTACTGCGCACGTAGCTGAGCTTTCCGCTGAGCTGGAGGCGAGGCGGAGGGCCATCCTGGATTGCGCGGTGGCAGCAGCGCAGCAGCGGCTGCAGCGTGACCAGGTGGTCATGTCCCTGTCGGTGCTCTCTGAGAAGCTGGCAGTGCACAAGCAACGCCTGGGCGCGTCGGCGGCGCATGGGAGCGCGACTGGTACTGTGGCGTTCGGCAGCTTCTCGGCTGTTGACCCCCCTACGGCAGCCTCGGCCTCGCTGACATGCGCAGGCGCGGCGTAGGCTGCCACCCCTTTGCTCACATCGAGCGTAGGCCCTTCAATGTCCACATGAAACCTGTGCGGTCTTGGTTGATTGCAAACCCTGAATCCACTGAACACATTCCTTGACTGTGACTGATGACTATAATTCAATTCCCCCTGATTGATTTCTGCTATGCCATGCTACTGCACGATGCCACACACGGACTGCCCTTGTACTGCACGATGCCACACACGGACTGCCATGGAATGTGCTTCTAATCTGAGTTGGCCGACAGCATTGCCACCTATATATCCAGTCCTACCATTGGACGATTGATTCATTTCATTTACCTTCACCCAAGCACGCATGTCCCACAGAGCTGATAGCCTGCTGGCCCCATAGTTTCGCTACAGTATTGCTTGGCCTTGCCTCTACTCATTCTGCTGCGTGTTAGACCCTTGCCATTATTTGCAACAGTCCAAATAGCAGTCCGCTTGCTTGCTTGGTGTGCTGTGCGCGGCCCTATTGATGATCTGTGCGCTGCATACAGCAAAGTTGTCTGCGGGTCCCCTCCCCCTATCTGTTTGCTTGCAGACAGTGCTTCCCTGCCATTGCATCCGTGTATGACACGCCTGCTACCCTTGTTTGTTCGTCCGTGTAATGCATGCAAGCACCGATACGCAATGCACGGACGTTTTGTGCAAAGCAAGGGCTAGACGAATCGAACACACCATGCTGAAACGAACTGAAGCCAATGTGCTATTTGTTGACCTATCCTGGTGTGGGAACAGGAATCCGCTGCTGCGTTGGTACGGAGTATGTGAGAAAGTGGGATCAGCAACTTGCCAGCTGTTTACAGCGGGTTGTGATACGCAACGCCGTAGCAGTTTCACTGGCACACCCAGGCTGCTTATCGAATTCATTGCGTGGATGATGTTCTGTACCCTGCACCCTCTGCACACTCTGGGATAGAAGGTCACGAATGTTACAGCAAAGCACTTTGACCTGGTGTGGGTGTATGTGCATGCGGTGATGCGTACCAGTAGGTTGCGGAATGCGGCCAGTGAGAACGCAATGGATTGCATTGGCCTAATCGCATGTGTAGGGCTTGTGTGATTGCAGTGTCATCCAGTCGATTGCTCAAGCGTGTGAAGGAGGGCGCATAACCAGCATGCCACAAGGATGACAAGACGCGCGTACCACGAGCATGCCAGCGACTGCAACTGCAAATCATGAAGGTGTGAATCATGCACTAATGCGGACTACAAAGTTGTCAAACGACCTGAGCTAGATTGCTGCTGGACGTGAGTCCAAATCAACTTCTGCAACAGCCCACACACACTGTGCTCTACGCTGCTCAACTCAGTTGAACGCGCATGCATGGCACTCTTGAGGCTCAGTGCAAGCAAGGGGAAGCACCTGCTGGGCCATGCGTGCGCAGAGGCAACAGCAGGGTTCAGATGCCAGAATCACCGGTACGAGATGGAAAGTGCAGATGAGGCAGTGCCAGCACGCAGACAACGGTTCATGCATACGTTCACGCTGCTGAGGTGTTGGATTCGGGTTTGAGTTCAACGGGTGCATGTGACAAAGGGCATAGGGGTGGCAATGATGCCAAAGCGTCCATAAGGGTGGCAGATACCCAGGATGAATGTGTCTCACCTGGTGCATGGTGCACTGGTGTGGCAAGAACCTGCAGGCTATGCGATAGCAATTGAACGCTGATTGCACGCTTGCAGGCTTGTGCATTGTTTACGCCGCTCCCGCACATTGCAGCGACTGTAATGAGGAGGCAGGCGCTAAGAGCGTGAAGCTGCCGAATGGTGTACCGCTACCAAGCTGCTGCTTTCGCTGCAAGAGATTCTGTGACGTTGTCGACAGCGGCATGGCATCGGATGTGTGCTGCTGCGCCGGCACTGCTGCTGCGGCCGCCACAGCGCGGTCCAGGATGGCCTTGCGCACCTCCTCCAGCTCAACAGACAGCTCAGCTACGTGTGCAGTACGGCGATCCAGATCCGGCTGCACCTGGTTCCGGAGCAGGTCCTGCAGCCAGAGCATGGCGCGCTCAACCTGTGCCTGCACAGCCATCAGCCCCCGTACGCTCTCGCGCACCTGCTGCATATGCCTGGCAATTCACCGCCAAGAGGGCAGCAGTGCGGGGACATCCTGCCAGGAGGGAATGCTGAGTGTGTCCCACCCATTTGCACGCACGCACGCGCGTGCCTTGAGCTTCGCACGCGGCCTACCTGGTGCTGATACGAAGTAAGGCCCAACCCTTTCCCCAGAGGGGCCTGCCCTGCAATGCCCACACAATCAGGTGCTGTTGCACAAAGACGCTAGGCCTAAGGCTGTGAGCCCAGAAGCCATGAGCTGGCCAAGCCTTGCACATGCGGTGATGACATACCTTGATCAAGGCTTGGCATGAGAAGTGGCCTGATGCCATGCAGCAGGGTGCTGCAGGTCAGTCTGGAGGCGCCTTGCTCCAATCCTGAGTTCCCTCGAACAGTGCGACGCTAGCTTCTCTATTGACTGCAGCAAGCAGGGCACCCACCACGGGATGCACGGCAACCAGAGCCAGCGCATGCTCCCCCTGCAGGAACACTCCACATGAGTGAGGTGTCATGGGGTTGTTCCTACCTGGCGGGGGCATGGGCCATTCGGCCGACACGCTCTTGATGTAACACATAGCATGATGGGTGGTGTGGGCCTACATAAGCTGTGGCACACACATACGCCGCTTACAAATGCACTGTTTTGGGGCTCAGGCATGCATCACGCCTGTTCATTATTCGCTACAGCTGCATACTGTATCCTGAGCCGCACTTGCCTCACCGTGACACACGTGGAGCTCCCATGCAAGTGACCCAAGCTGCGTTTCGGGCTATTTTCACACCAACGCACCTGCTTGGAACGCGATCTAGCCTGCAAATGCTGCTCGCCACATTATCTGCATACATAAGCCATACCTGCCTCATGTGGTTCCGGGTGGTAATATGTTGCCGTGGACCCTACTGATGGGAAGGTGCGGCGATGTTGCTGCCGTTCATGCAGGGTGCGCATGCATCCTTGGACAACGTGCAGTACGCTCACCTGATGACGCTAACTATGCGGCCGCGTTGGGCTGATATGCTTAATGCTTTCCTTCACATGCGATGATGCATGTCCCTGAGAAAGCCTGTCCATTGATTCCCACTCAGGCCTTCAGAGCTTCCATCGACGGCGCCATAAGGTGCACCTGGTCATGACACACGTGCGTAAGGCAGGTGTGATGGGTGAGCTCGTCAAGGGTATTGGAGCGTGACCAGGTGCACAGCCACTTAACCATCTTGTGTGTCCAGTTGCAGCTATGTTGATACCGTATGTAAACGCTGTTCCGGTGCAGTTTGGGTTCTGCACTCAGTCTGCACTGGGTTTTGCATCAACTGCAACTGCTTTTGGCACCTGAAGGGAAGGTGTGATGTAAACCGACCTGCCCGCATGACCAGCCTCCATGAACACACACTTGGGATAAGTGTCGTTTACATCGAAAGCGTTCCACAACGTACGTCAAGTAGGAACGAACTGCTTCCAGTTACCGCGACTGCCGTAGGCCGCAATAGTGCTACGCCTCACGCCTCACCCTAACCCAAGACATCCGTTATCAAGCAGTTACAACTCTAAACAACTACCAAGCCTTCTGAAGTTGCGTTTTGTAAGCGTGCTCGGTTTTCATGGAGGGCTTCACGAGCGCCGAGTTGAACGACGTCGCCTCCACGCTTCCCGTAGCCACAAA
Source organism: Chlamydomonas asymmetrica (assembly GCA_001662385.1). Lineage (NCBI taxonomy): Eukaryota > Viridiplantae > Chlorophyta > Chlorophyceae > Chlamydomonadales > Chlamydomonadaceae > Chlamydomonas > Chlamydomonas asymmetrica. The sequence continues at coordinate 25,272 of BDDA01000659.1, forward strand.
CTCCAAGCAGCTACGCCGCTATGCCCATTTGTGCTCCTCTATCATGGCTCTTCAAAACAATCAGGTGAGGCGCTGCTGCACCTGTGGTCGCCTTAAAGCTCGTTTCCCCGCCCCCCAACAACAGTTATCGAGCAGTTTTCGGGAACCTAGCAGGACCTATGGTATCACGGTGCACAACGCTTTCTGCCCCGGTCTTATTGTTGCAACAGGTAGAGGAGCGTGCTGCCGCTGCGTATGCCGAGCTGCAAGCCGTCCAAACGCATTCCAAGCAAGCGACCAGCGAGCGTGTTCAGCAGGCACAGCGTGTCCAGCGTGATGAGCAGGAGCTGCTCAGCGCTTGGCATCCCTGGGTTTTGACAGTGAAGCTTCTGCCAGGTTTGTGCAAGAAGCGTGAGGAGCGTTGCCACCAGAAACTCGTCGCTGACGCAAAAGCCCTGCGCCTGGCATCCCAGGAACGTCGCAATGCAGATGCAGACACCAGGCATACCCGCCAGCATGTGCATGATCTTGAGAGGCAGGTTGCTATCCTCAACTCTCTGCGTGCTGAGCTAAGTCAGCTTGTCAACGAACGCATGTTCAGCGACCAGAGCATGGCGGGACGCGCGACAGATGCTGAAGAGCGGGCCCTGTCTGGTCGCCTTGCAGCTGCCCGCTGTGACCTCACCACCGCTGAGGCTGCTGCTGGACGTCAGGCGCAGGCGCTGCTGCTCCTGGTGCGCGGCCACAACGCACTACGCACTGCGCTGGCTCACTTCAACAACTCGGTCAGGCTCGTTTGGGTCAACGCCACGAGCAGCGGCGTGACCAACAACTGCAGTGCACACAAGGACAACACCGCTGGCGGTGCTGTGGTGTACAGCAACCCTGGGCGCCAGACCGCCCAGCAGGGCGTGCGTATGGCGGTGCAGGCGCAGCGGGACCTGCTGCAGGCTGTTGACGCGCTGCACGCTGACGGAGCTGTCGCGATTCCCCACCTCAACAAGAAGGCCGTGACCCAGATGGGAGCTGGCTGGTTCCACCAGCTGCTGGGCGACTCCCCTGACCACGTTGCGCTGCAGCTGGTGCGGCAGAACTGGTACGGCCTGACCGTTGTTGAGGCCAACGTCGAGCGCGCCATGCTCTGGCTGCAGGACCTGCTCCGGAACCAGGTGCAGCCAGATCTGGATCGCCGTACCGCACATGTAGCTGAGCTGTCTGCTGAGCTGGAGGCGAGGCGGAGGGCCATCCTGGATTGTGCGGTGGCAGCAGCGCAGCAGCGGCTGCAGCGTGACCAGGTGGTCATGTCCCTGTCTGCACTCACTGAGAAGCTGGCAGTGCACAAGCAGCGCCTGGGCGCGCCGGCGGCGCATGGGAGCATGACTGCGACTGTGGCGTTCGGCAGCTTCTCGGCTGTTGACCCCCCTACGGCAGCCTCGGCCTCGCTGACATGCGCAGGCGCCGCGTAGACTTTGCTCACATCGAGCGTGGACCCTCGGATCTCACCATTGAGCCTGTGCAGGCTTCGTCGATTGCAAACCCTGAATTCACCGAACACATCACTTGACTGTGACTGATGACTATCATTTAATTCCCCCTGATTGATTTCTGCTATGCCATGTCCACTGCACGATGCCACACACATCCTGCCATTGAATGTGCTGAGCTCACCGACAGCATTGCCATCTACAATTATACTATTCAATGATTGATACGTTTTATTTGCCCATTTTGTTGATTGACTCAAGCACGCACGTTCCACCGAGTGGCAGCTGGTAGCATGCCGGCCCCCTCGGCCATAACTTCGCCACAGTAGCTTGGGCTTGTCTGCTGCGCCTCAAACCCTTGCCATTGTTTACATGCAGTCTACGCAGCAGTTTTCATTTGCTCATTCGTTCCTCTGTGAGTGGCCTCTTCATTCATTTGCACACTGAATCCTGCTCACGTGCCGACTGTTATGTCAGGAAAGAACCCTGCTCATGTGCCGACAACGCTTCCCGGGGCTCATCATGCGTCGCCTGTTCTTGCATCCGTGTGTGACACACGTCCAGTGCTGTCCCTTGTTCGTTCATCCTTATGCATGCATGCAAGATAGATACGCAATGCATGGACGTCTGTGCGCGGCAAGGGCAGGCCAGCGATAGGCCAATCCCAACACGCATGCAGACAGCAAGTGAAGCCAACGTGCCGCCGTATTTCTTAACTATCCTGGTGTCGGGACGGCGATTCGCTGTTGCGTCGGTATGGATCATGTGGGGAAGCTGGAACAGGTGCGCGCCGGCTGTGCACAGCGGGGCATGATGCGCAACGCCGTAGCAGTCCTACTGGCACACCCAGGCTGCTTATCGAATTCATTGCGTGGATGATATTCTGTACCCTGCACCCTGTGCACACTTTGGGATAGAAGGTCACGGATGTTACAGCAAACACTTGATCTGGTGCGGGTGTATGTGCATGCGGTGACGCGACCAGTAGCTTGCGCAATGCAGCCAGTGAGAACGCAATAGATTGCGTTGGCCTCGCATGTGTAGGGGTTGTGTAATTGCAGTGTCATCTGGTCCAGTGCTCGAGCATGTGAATGCCGCATAATCAGCATGCCATGCGTCCATAAGTGAAGACGTTGCATCCTGCGTTGCAAATGATTGGAACTACAAGTCGGCAAGGTATGAACCATGCGGGCTACACAGCTGTCAATCGACCTGAGCTAGATTGCTGCTGGGCGTCCGAGGCAACGGCTGTGTGCCCGCACACAGTCTGCCCTACGCTGCTCAATTCGGTTACGCACGCAGGCCACATGAATACATGATGCTCAGTGCATGCAAGGAAAAGCACCTGCTGGGTCATGCGTGGCGCACAGCAGCAGCAGGGTTCGGACGCCAGTATCACGGATGAGAGTGCTTATGAAGTTGTGAGACAGTGCCAACAAGGGATCATGCATGATTGCATGGGTTCACACTGCTGAGGTGTTGGGTTCGGGTTTGAGTTCAACGGGTGCATCCGATGATAGACACATGGGTGGCAATGATGGCAAAGCGTCCTTCATAAGGGTGGACACTTGGTGGACACCTGGTGCATGGCGCACTCGTGTGGCAAGAACCTGCAAGCCATGCGATAGCGATTGAACGCTGATCGCACCCTTGCAGGCTTGTGCATCGTTTACGCCGCTCCCGCACACAGCAGCGACTGTGATGAGGAGGCAGGCGCTAAGAGCGTGAAGCTGCCGAATGGTGTACTGCTACCAAGCTGCTGCTTTCGCTGCAAGAGCTTCTGCGACGTTGTCCACAGCGGCATGGCGTCAGAAGCGTGTTGCTGCTGCTGCTGCTGCGCCGGCACTGCTGCTGCGGCCGCCACTGCGCGGTCCAGGATGGCCTTGCGCACCTCCTCCAGCTCAGCAGATAGGTCAGCTACGTGCGCGGTACGGCGATCCAGATCTGGCTGCACCTGGTTCCGGAGCAAATCCTGCAGCCAGAGCATGGCGCGCTCAACCTGTCCCTCCAAAGCCATCAACCCCCGTACGCTCCCGCGCACCTGCTGCTGCATCACATGCTGGTCAGGGAGAGCGCTGTTGTTACCAGGCAGCAGCCCAGCGCCCATCTGGGTCACGGCCTTCTTGGCTAGGTGGGGGAGCGCGACAGCTCCGCCAGCCTGCAGCGCCTCAACCACCTGCAGCAGGTCACGCTGCGCCTGCACCGCCAGGCGCACGCCCTGCTGGGCGGTCTGGCCCCCAGGGTTGCTCAGCACCACAGCACCGCCATCACGGTTGAACATGTGCACAGCGGCGCCTGACGCGCCACCTTGAGTGAGATCCACCCACGCAAGGCTGAGCGAGCGGAGCAGGTAAGCGACTGCCTTGTGCAGCGAGTTATGGCCACGCACCAGGAGCAGCAGCGCCTGTGCCTGACGTTCAGCGGATGCCTCGGCAGCGCGAAGGTCACGGCGGGCAGCTGCAAGGCGGTCGAACAAGGCCCGCTCCTTTGCGTCTGTCATGGCGCAACTCATCGTGCTGTCATTGTTAAACAGGCCGCCACCGTTGATGAGCTTGCTTAGCTCAATGCGCATGGCACTAAGCGCAGCAACCTGATACTGCAGCTTTTGGTTGCTGCGCATGGCAATGTCCACGTCCGCAGCTGCGCTGGGATGAGTCATAGACGCTGAATGCAGCTGCTGGTGGCGATGCTCCTCCCGTTTCTTACACAGGCCGGGCAACAGCTTCTTGGCGATTATGAGGATGCTTTTGTTTGTGTGTAGCTTGTCTTCTTCATGCACGGCGCGTGTCGCTTGCACCTGCAGCGCTTGCAGCTCGGCCCTGGCAGTGATGGCACGCTCCTCCACCTGCAACAAAACAGCATGAAATTTTTAGGGTGTTGCGTGTTGCTTTTGTGGCTAGCAGCGCAAGCCAGGCATGCGAGCGTTACAAACCGTTTACTGTTTCAGTGCAAGGCGCGTGCAGTCCCAAACATTGACACCATGGACACCGTGGTCTTGCCTGCTGGTGCTGTAGAGCCCAGATAGAGGAGCGCAGCTGCACATACTGCCTCAGCTGGCTTGCTTTGACACCCTCAAGCACGAGACGTGTGTCCAAGGTGGCGGTCTCGGTGCTCAACAAGCTGTTCATCTGCAGGCCCAAAACTATGTCAAAAGGCCTCTAGAGCTTAAAGTTGCAGGTTGACGTTGAAATTCTTTAAATCAAGGTTTAACGTGTTGCCACCACTGTGGCGTGTGACTTATGGATTTAGCAGTTGCGCAAGTGAAGTGTTTTGGAGAAAACGAAGCAAGATGCGCGGTGCGCGGGTTTGTGTTTGCCGCCAGAGCACTCTGATTTGCGGTAGATTCGGATGTTTGCTCGAGTGTGTCGAAGAATGCGCTTTAGCCATATGAGCGTCTTGTTCAGAGAGGGGCTGCTGACTCTTGAAATCGCATGGACTCATGTGAAACGGTCGGCCAGTCCAGGCAAGAGGGATTACAAACCACCCTGTGGTGACACAAGCGCGTGGGTAAAACTGAAACATCTTATGGCACAGCAGTCTGTGTCATGCTGCTGGCTGCATCACGCCGCTGGCTGCTGCTTGTCGCCCAAAGTGCCTAACAGCGGGTGCATGCATGTCGTCTATATAGTATCCGACAGACACGGAGGCCGAAAAGGGCAGCTGCCCACCAGTGCGTGTTGTTGGTCAAACCTGACCATGCAGGATGACAGTCGTGTTGGAGCCACCAGTACCTGGATGTGGTTTGCCATGGACCGTTGTCTGACGGTGCGTCATCACTTCTTGGCAAATAGCAAGCACCCACTTGTCATTAGAGATGCACAGCTTTAATATATACCTTTCAATCACCTGCAAAGAAGACCACCAACATCAACGCTCCAAGCCCAGATCCAAGTGCTTGTGCTGTCTTTTCCATCCGACCGTATAGAGCTCGTCACCGATTCAACGCCGCCCGTGTAAGCCTCAAAACCTGTGCCAGGACCCTTTGTTGTGACGATGGCCATTATCGACATCCAGCAGCGATCAGGATCCGGTCTGCGACACCGCAAGCTTTCGACCAAGGTACGCACTGTATGCTTGTGCGTGCAACCTAAGCGCCGCAGCTCCTCAACTCAAGTCAGGTCATCGCTCTGCCTCGCAAAGTGCTGTTGCCCGCCTCATGTCTTGCTATATGCTTTGGGACTCAAGCTCACCAAGCCCGCTGCTTGTGTTGCTTTTACAACGCATTCAGGAGTCCTCGAAGCCAATATCGCTGTTGCGAACCAACAGCAACGCGAGCAACGCGTCCGATGCCAAGCTGCTTCCTAGCAAGCTGAGCAAGCCGATCAATCTGGCAACCGAACCTGCACCCAGGAGGGAGTATGTCAATCGCACGTACGTGGCCGCATGGCAGGCGGTACACCAGAGCAGCATCGACGATGCACGGGACAAGGCACCTACGGGAAATGGAGCTGCTGACGACTTGAGCTCTCGTTTTCCCAGCCGCTCATACATGGCTGCATATCGCAGTCTGCATATGCTGGCCTGAAGCGCTTCGCACATGCAGCATGTACCGTATATCGGAACGTAATCATCGAACCCTTACGCACATATGTGGAACACAGACTGACACCCTGGTGGACATGGAGCATGCCTAAAGCGAGCATGCTCCATGTCGCTTTAGGCATGCATGCTTCGGGGCCTGTTCCCTCACCTCTGCCATGCAGGTGGAGTTAAACTGGAGTTGCGAAGTGCAGGCGTGTTGCTGCAACAGCGGCACACACTGCATTTACAGCTGCATTCACATGACTGTGTATACTGCATGCACATCATGGCTTGTCTACCTGCTTCAGTATGATGATTTCCAGCCCCAGGTGTGTCTCCACATTCCTGCCTGTATGGAGTTTTCGGCCAGAACCCAACCTCACATTGTCGAGCGCCACACCCACACATTCATGCACCTACTGTGTTTCAACTATCGGAAATTCATCATAAGACCTGCTTCAAATTCAACATGTCCATCATTGATGTCACACACGCTTCATCCAGTCGAAGTATATTTTGCGAATCGCTTTGCATTGCCATTGATCGGCTCCTCAGTTTGGTTTCTCACTTTCTGACTGCATGTCGCACGCCACTCAGTCTTGCCTCCCACACTCACGCGTGCAGCATGCATGCTATGTCCTCAACCCGCACCCTAGCAATCCATCACATGGAGCATTGCTCCAGCAAGCTCAGCTGGTCATGCACAAGGAAAATGACACACCGTCCCAAAGCGCTTGTGGCATGCATGCGTGAGTCATCAGCGTGCGCTGCCGACATGCGTGTTTCTGGTGGCAGTGTGCGCGTTTCATGAACGGCACGCTGGTGTACCACCCAGGCTTCGGCCAGCCTCGCATGCGAGTGGGTTCACACATAACTACATAAGCATGCATTGCGGTACATGCAGTCCGGCTGTCCCGTGCGCGTGTGGCTAGAGCGACGCGGCTGCGTGCCCTCCGCACATATGGTTCATATGTTGATACGATATGAACACTGCGCACACATTACGCGTCTGTTCGTTTGCGGGTCGTGTGCCTTTCAGCGCGTAGTGACCCATGGTTAGTGCGACCACGTGCCCAATCGCGCCATGCTTGCAGCTCCTAGAGCTGCAGCCAGGCCGCTGCAGCGCCCCCCACACCGCAGGGTGTTGCGCAACGCGCGAGTGCTGATGGGTCCGGGAGCACTGCAGCTCCTGCCTGATGTGACGAAATCACAACCTCCGCTGCGGCTCCCTTGACGGTGCACCTGCATGCCAGATCCGTGCAACACGTTGTCCCAACTTGCCAGTCCATGTAACGCACTCCCTGCCATACGTCTATCACTCAACCTGCTTCGGTTGGGCTCTACAACTGCGCCCAGCATGCATGTGGGTCAGAGGTTGCGGGCTACACCTGGCCCCGCTGCCTGCCCTCCATCCCCGCCCAACACTGCTCGAATGCATGCAGGCCATATGAGGTCAGCAGTTTGCGCAGCTGGCAATATGCAGGCTTGACATGCATATGAATACCGAGCTTATGCGTGGCAGCCGGCACATGGTATGGGCGGAGCGTGCTTGCAGGGTTGCGGTAGGAGGCTGCAAGCTTCTCTGGGCCGCACTGTATGTATGCCACTATGCCCACGCACGCTGCACTCCTCATGGCTACTACTGCTCTCCCACCAATCTCCCTGCACGCTGTAGGCCAGTACTCGCGGTGAAATACACAGGCCATAAGGATGTGGGGGTGCCATGTAGGTCATCTGGATGGGTATCTGGATGGGTATGAGTGCTCAGACATGTCAAACGCATGCACACGCAATTGCACACGCACACATGGGTTGTTTCCAAAGCGTCCTGAGAACATCTCGTACATGCTCCATGTACATCCGTGGACGGTTCATGGTCGTTGAGGAAGACGCGTGCGTGCATGCGTGCGCGCATGTGTGCGTGCGTGCGGTGCAGGCCTAGTGAGTGGCACTGTACTTCAGCGTGAGTGGTGCGGCCTCACATTGCTGCTGTTCGGTTGCCTCTTGCGTCGTGTCGGCTTCTCCCTGTGCTCCCCAAATCAGCAACTGCAGCATGGGCAGCAAGCGAGACAACCGTTTTTTTGTGGAGTAAACAGCGTTTCTGCAGAACGATGTGGCCACAACGACATGGCTGAGACCAAACGCGCAGCAGACAAGGACAACCAGCTGCACGCTAAAGGAGGAACCCAGCTGACCTATGAAGCACTGTGGCTTGGGGGCAGGCTGCTACAACTTTGGGGCCACTTAGCACGTTGCTCTGCCCTCGCGTAACAGTCGCGAGATGTCACGTACGCGTGCTGTCCAGAGAGGCAAGCGGCACAGACTGGATTTACACGTGCAGTGTGTTATGATTCTCGCCGTCTCAGACCAAGCCTGGCACGGCAGTCATTCCTTGCCGCAGCAATGCACACTCGACAGGTTGCAGTCATCACTAGGGCTTTTGCAAAACAGACACGATACATACAGAGACACAACATGAAAAGTTACACAAAAAATACATTAATCAATGGAAAGAAGGAAAGGCCCTATCGCAGGTTGGTACAAACCGTCGGATATTATCGGTTCACAGGGGCTGCAGGGCGTTTATGCCAAAAATATGCTGTACAACACTCTGGGTTCACAAACAGTGTCCATCAATACGTAGTATACACACTGGGGGTGCCAGGGTCCTCAGGGAATATCGTTGGCGCATCAGGAGGTATCCCGTTTTCAACGCACGAGCACCGCCTGTCGGGCATTGCCCTGAGCCCTGCCTGCTTGCCGCCTCTCGTCCTCTGTTATGTATACTTGTCCATAAACGATGCTATTGGACGGGCTCTTGCGCGCCAGCGAGGCGTTGCCAGCATTGGGGATAACGAGTGTTGCATCACGCATCACGCACGTCCTGGGTAGACACGGACAACGCTGCTGCTCAGCTGGACAGCAACCGCTGTTTGAGCGCCAAGCGAAGAAGTGCTCCATGGTTTCTGACGCCAGGCCCAAAAACCGTGTCAGGCTGTGACTTGTGAGAAGCTCGCTCAGGTGCGGTGTTGCAGAGCGCTTGAAGACGCTGTGCGATGTAGTGCAAGAAGGAAGACGCTTTGCAAATATGTGTATTTCCAGAGGTATACATCGAAATATATTTATTCCACTTGCTTGAGGGAGTGTCAATCTGAGGAGAAATGTTTTGGTAGTGCAGTACTTGCGGTTGGGAACGTGCCGGGAAGAGCGGTGAGGGGGCCGAGCAAGTGCGAGAGCCTCCGTTTATCCTTGAGAACTTCTTGTGCCGGTCGTGTGTTATGTCTATACCGAGCAAACGGCTGCGCATTGAACTCGTTGGACCCAGGTTGGACCTGCTCACTCAGAAGCACTTTTTGAGTTCGGTTGCTTGTGGACTGTGGAAGCTTGCAGCCAGAAACCCACAGCCTCAGACTCCAGTGCAGTGTTGTATGAACCGACCAGGCCACCCATCTGCTGTCCTGCAGCAAGCCCAGTCAGTGTACCCAGCCAGGCCAACACCACCTCAACCAGCAGACGTTGGTCCCTCGGCAGTGGGTGGTCAAGAGCCTGGTCATCAGCACTGAGGCCAGCAGCGCATGCTGGAGAAAGCACACTCGTGAAGCTGCTGTTCGTTGCAACCTCTATCCTGGCCGGTCCTTCTCGTCAGCTTGCCTCAGCCTGCCAACCGCCGCCCACTGTGAAGCAGGAGAGGAGGTACAAGGCTGCTCAAAGTACAGAGGCGCTAACGGCCGATCAGCAAGAACACACTGCAGCTGCTGGCAGTCTGGGTAGCACACTGGGCGCTGTACTCGAGCCATGCAGCAGCATGCCTGCATGCCAGCCTGCATGGCGACGAAATGTCGGTACTCGTTGGCTGCTGAGAGCCCGCCTGCTGCTGCCGGCAGTGTGGCAGGCAGCAAGCATCGCATCCCGGCATAATTCCCAGCAGCAGACATGGAGAGTGTTGGCAGTGTGGCGCAATGCCCCGTGCCTTGTTTCACAATGCCACACAGCGCACCACAGGCAAGGAGGGGAGTCAGGGCCTCTACACCGCCAGAGTGCGAAGTAGGTAGGCTATGGCTGGATGAAGCTCCCAGCCATGCAAGTGCAATACTGCATGCAACTGCCTGTTCAGCAGTGCGAGAGCGAGGTGGACAGGGGCCTGGTGGCGGACAACAGCACCGACGCATGCGTGCATACACCTCAAACCCTGCAAGCGCTGCAGTGTTGATGCGCTCCGCGATCCCGCCAACATGCAGTGCATGACGAAGCCAAGCGACGGGTCAGTGTTCAGCAAGGTCATCCGTCTTGGGACTGCTTGGGAGCTTCGGGTTGAGGGTCCGATGCGACGAGGCGATACACAATCAACGCACAATGCTCACCAAGCAGGCACTCGCTCGGGCTGCAGACGGACTTAGCTGGCTGGGCTTCCACCGCCTTGCACTGTGTCAGGAAGGGGCTCCACTTGGCCATGCAGAGTGCATATGCATCACGAGGATGGCGCAGGCGCGCAGTGTGTTTGACGGTTGACTTGGCCACGCACCTGCAGATAACAGTCGACAATGGTTTCGGCGCACCCCATTGCTCCAGGAGGCCAGACTCAATGCACGTGCTTGCACAGCATGCATACCTGACCACACCGCTTGCAGCGAGAGTTTGAAGCATTACGGCGATCTAACTGCATGCACAACGTACGCGCAAGCGATCAAACGGCTTGCACGCACGACCACGCAATGACCTTGCCTGGCGTGCAGCGTCCAGTCGCAACGGAGTGCAAATGACCACCTTCCATGTGGAAGGACCAGGCGGACAAACGGGCAGGCAAGGTGTGGTGCAGTGCGCTGCAGACGTACAGTCCTTTGACTAGGGATGGACCAGCGGTGAGGCATACACGGAGAGCTTTACATGAGCGGCTCAGGTTGCATGAGGGCCTGGCGGCACAGCCTGCCTTAGCAGCATGCAAGCACGCGCCGGGACGAGTGATCTGGGCGATGCACGTATCGCATCATGTTGAATTTGTGTGTGGTTTGGGAGGACGGAACCAGTCGATGGGGAAGACATGACACCATGCCAATTCCACAAATCTCAGGAGCATGCACCTTGTAAAGCATGGATTGCCCTCCAGTTTGTGACGTTCACGTCCTGCGGCGGCGTGGGGTGTTTGCCAGCAACCCATGCACACACATGCATGCGCGTGTTGCCTTGGCACGCATGCAGCGTGTGACGGCGGCACCACCGTTGGGCCCAGGCTGGCACATGCAATTGCAAACAGGTGCATGCAACTAGGCATACCTTGGAGAGCTTGGCAAGCCTGCATGTGTAGTCGTAATGCATTGTATGGCTGATGCTGGCTACGCAGTACGCACTGCACGTCCAGGTTATGCAGCACTTTGTGACGCGCACGCCATATACGTAAAAGCTCAATACACCCTGGTTTCAGCCCCCAGGAAGCCGCACAAAATGGGTGCCACGATCGGCACAATGATGCGTGATACTGGGTCACGGAATGTGTGCTGCCCCTTGTACAAGGGCCCATGAATCACCAGCGTATTGGCACGCCTGCCAGCGGCATACGCCGCTCCAGGTGCAGGCATCTGCTGCTGCGGGGCTGGCTGCTGGGCGTCAGCAGGGCCGCAGTATGGCGCGTACACCGGGCCAGGTCGCTCGGACGACCGCTGCGGGTATGGCTGCTTTGTGGTGGGCTGGTACTCAGGATAGGTGCTAGGTGCACCTGGCCCTTCGGCTGCATGTGTCATCGGTGTTCCCATCAAGGGCTGCTGCTGCTCGGCACCGCACCGTTGCACTGCAGGGCCCATGGTGCCGACCGCCGTTCCAGTGGCACAGCCTGGTGTCGCTGCGTCGCGTGGCGCTCCTGCCGTGGCAGCCTGCGTGTAAAGCGTGGTGCCCCTCGCATGCGTAGGGGACGGCGCAGGTGGGTGTGACGCACTGGTGGTGTAGGCTTGTACTAGAGCAGTGCTCTCATGGAGTGTGACAGGCACCTGTCAAGTTGGCGCAGGGCACAGTCACCAACGTCTGTCAGCCATCACCAACCTACCCACAGATGAGCCGTGCATGCAGCATGCACGGCAAGGACAAAAGGGAACACTGTGACGGATAGAAGTGTGGGTTCTTGTGGGCAGGTGAATGCTTTGCAAGCTCAAAATTTCTGCCCGCACACACAGTCTGGCGACACACAGGGCACAGGTGTGAACGCAGCACGCTCAAGAGACTCACTGCTGCAGTGCCACTGGCAGGGACACTGTCAAACGTGAAGGGCAGAGAATCAGGCTGCATAGCGCTCCGGAATTAGAGAGTCTGGCCTGTCCAAGCTTGGCGTCGAGCAGTGGCTTGTGGGTGTTGACCTGGTTCTGAAGAAAAAATGCAGCGGTGCAACGAGCAAGCGAGGATTCTACAAGGTGCAAGCAAGAAGAAGGGTTGTTTGTATAACAATCTGTCTGGGGCCAAGCTATATACGCAGTATGAATGTATGAGCCTGCCTTGAAGTCCTTCTTTGAAGTGGTGCAACGTTCCAGGCGTCTTCACACATTACTAATTGAGTGAAGCGAGTCATCAGGGCGGTTGACCAACAGTGACTCACAGTATAGCTTTTCCTGAACGAGCCTAGCACTACAGAATGCCTCATTTGAACTGGATTGCGTTGTTTTCACCTTGTAATTGCCTGACACGCAGCTTGGCACGCACCCGAAACCAAAGGCTAAATGTTAGACCAGAAGGCGCACAGCACTCCCTGGGCTTGCAGTTGTTCGCAGCCTACTGACGGACTTTGTCTGCTGACTGCTGACTGCGGTGTGCAGTATGCGATATACTTCTGAACTGCATTATGATGCAGCTCCAGTCCCAGACAACTGGTGTAAGCACGCACCACACACGTCCTTGCTACCACCCACGCACGCTGACACAAACAAACCTGGTAGCTGCTGTCTGTTTACCTGTACAGCATCGTGGGTTGCCTCTGGATGGGTGCCGGCTGTCACTGCCAGTGTCGGTGCTGTCGGAGTGCCTGCTATGCAGCATGCAGGCTGCCGTGCCATGCTCAGCAGCCTCAATTTGGCGAGCGCAACACCAAGCGACGTGTAATTACATGTGTGCTGTGCATGCAGCTCCATAGAAGATCGGCAAAGGCCGATGCGGCAAATGCGGTCAACTTGGATTTGCAATCAAGGCCTAGCATACCACAGGTTCAGCTTTTCTGCATAGAGGCAGTGCAGCACGTAATGTGGTCGTTCAACTGCCTAGTGTGAGGTTCCATTTGTCAAAACTGTACCATGCACAACGTGGGAAGACCTCCCAAACGATGTTTGCCAACGAAAAGGGCGAGGCATAAAAAATCAAAACCATAGGTATGGTTAGAATCAATAAGGAGTGAACATGAGGGCACTGCAGTGTGCCGGTAAGCTTATCGGAGAGATACATCGCTGCACGTCTTTGACGCCCTGTGGGGTAATCCAGGATAATCGTACAGCATAGGAGGCGCAAGCCAGGAGTGGTTGCTGCAAGTTATGAGAGATGACACGTTGGCATGGCGCGCTTCAGGGAATAGGTATCCAGCATAAATGTCCGGCACGCAGCGCAAATATGTTACAAACGGCAGGCTGTCGCAAAACTGGAAGGGTGCGTTTGAGAGCGTGGATTGAGACGTCGGAGAGGCAAAAATTCCGTTATTAAACACACAGTGTTTCCTGTTTGCCAGCACTGTGGCAGCAGCGTCCACTAGCCAGTGTGCTTAGCGGTTTCCGTGCGTGCCTGACTCAGCAAACATTGGCGCTCCAACCAGCAGCTAAGATCTTGGGCAGCAGGTTGTCCATGGGTTCTCCCAGTAGAGCCTCGGAAGAGTGTGGATAGCGCAGCACCAGTATATAGACAGGTGCAGGTTGGACCGGCTGTTGCTGTTGTTGGGTCACTGGATGCGCAGCGTCTGGCGGGCGTTAAACTGAGCCCGGCCAGCTTGCCGCCTCTCATCCTCAGTGATATACACCTGTCCATACACGATGCTATTGGGTGGGCTCTTACGGGCCAGCGAGGCGTCGCCAGCATTGGGTATGACAAGTGTTGTGTCACGGAGCGCGACCGCTTTGGGCAGACACGAACAAGGCTGCTGCTTGGCAGAAGAACAACCAGCGTCCGAGTGCCAGGCAAAGAAGCGATCCATGGTTGCTGGTGAAGTGCCGATGGGCGAGTGCTGGGCTGGAACTGTCCGGCGTCTATCTGACTGGGTCAAACTAGAGCTTATCAAAGGTTTCAGTTTGTTCGAAAGTTGCAGCTTGGCATCAGCCTTCGCATTTACAATGATCATGTGCAAGAGAGGTCTGGGTATTTGTGACGGTGAGCCTGGCAGGAGCCTTGGTCCCTTGAGCGATGCTGAATTCAGGTTCCAGCAGTTCAGCTGCCGTTTGCATTCCGAGACCACCAGGTAACCAGGCCTGAGGCTTTCGCTCAGCCTTGGACAGCCAGCTTAACTCACTCACTCTGCAGGCCAGTTTGTTCTCAGCAGGCACCGCACGCTGCCAAAGCACGCAGCACCGTGCGAAGCCAGCAGCTCAGGCTGGCAAAGCCAAGTCGCGCTGCGTCAGCACTGAGACATCTGAGAGAGACGACGTGGCGCCTGACACGGTGCAAAAAAAGTTGGAACATGCAAATGGATACAGGTTGCTCACTACTGTATCACGCAACGCTGCATGGTTGTGCTGCGCCGCACTCAGCCCTTGTGGTCCTGCTTCCTGCCTTGGTTGGTGAGTTTCTTCTGGTCTCCTGGTCCCCGCATGGGCCGTTCGGCTGACAGGCTCTTTACATACAATAACGTAGGTGCCAACAGGTTTTTATTGTCTGCCGGAAATGCCAGTAGTTGCGGTGATGCATGCGCACGTCGTACTGCAGTCGGCGCCCTGGCATGGGCGCACACACCAGAGCCTCATCACATCTATCACCCCTGCCGATTATGTGTTGCTGTGTGCCACTGCCGCACTGCTGCACAGGGTGCACACCGCACATTGTGAGAGATGTTGCCAGTTGCCACCCTTCCGTTGATAATGGCAGCACTGGCATTGAACGGCCTCACCTGAGACGCATGTGCATGTTGCAGAGCATGCAGGTAAGCCGTGTGAGGCAGGCAAGCGTACTGCACGAGCACAAGTGCACGGGCGCCAGGTGTAGGTGGGGGGGACAGGCAGCAGCATGCGTGCTGGCATGTTGAGCTTCCCCTGCAAGTGCCATATTCACCCAGCAGGATTTGCTCCCTCTTGCACGTTTGGCTTCTAACCGCGCTACCGCTATGACACCGCCACTGCACCTTCATCCTGCAGCAACCAGCGGACCACCCTTGCTGCTTTCACCTGCCAGGCGCCTGAGCGAGGGGCACCATGGCACGCCCACACAGGATGGACGCCATGGGAGGGCTTCAGCGTGTGCGCAAACCAGTGAGTTTTGACCATTACATCAACGATGCGCAGGCTGCTTCACCTGTTCGTTTGCAACACTGCCGATCCAGATGCTTCCGCCCTGATGGATCCAGCACGGTCAGCGGGGGGGGGTGAGGGGCTGAGTTTATGGTGGATACAACTTGGGATCCTCCGAATACAAGCCAATGTGGGCGCGCATGCAGCGGTTCCATGCACACGCTGCCGTGAACGGCGCCAGCGGCCCTGATGGCACCAAACATACACACATGGCAGCGTACTGCGTCCGCCTGCACCAACGCGTTCCAAATCTCCCATGAAAGTACACATGGATGTCCGGGTCAGGTACAGCATAATCTGAGGTTCAAGTACAGTCTGAAATACAAATCATTGAAGTACATCATGGTGAGCTGCCAGCCGCAGCATCAGCCTTAACACCACCTCAAGTTGGAGGAACATCGCCCTCGGGATGGCCGCCAGCAGCGCCGTCAGCACCGTTGTGTGGAGTGGTGGTGTGCGCACCACCGCCGCCACTGCACACGGCCTTGTGGCCCGCCTTCCAGTGCGCCTTCTGGCAGGCGGGGCTGCAGTAGCGCACGCGCTCACAGCCGGCGCACACGCGCAGCTTGACGCCAGGACAGGCCACAGCACCGCACTGCACACAGGCGCGAGACCCAGCAGCAGCTGAGCCAGCACCCAGAGCACTCACACCAGCAACATTACCACCTATGCTAGCACTGGCTGTGCTGGCGCCTGCGGCACTGCTGCTTTCTCCAGCGCGTGATGCTGCGCTGCTGGTGCTGCTGGAATGTGACGCGCCTGCTTGGTCCTGGCGTTGTGTACTGCCTGTTCCACCTTCAATTGCTGTAGCAGGTTCAATGGCAGCAGCGCTGGTACTGGCATCGCTGCCACCTCCATTGCCAGCACGGGATGCAGGGGCGGAGTAACGGGCGGCTGACCTGGCAGCGCTGCTGCTGGGGCCTGATGCCGTTCCTGCCTCTGCCTGCTGAGCAGTAGACAGTGTTGGCGCAGGGTGGTGGTGGTGCTCTTGCCGTGGCGTTGACAGGGGCGATGGCGCAGGCGGTGACAGCGGTGGCGATGGCCGTGGAGGCTCAGTGGGTGGGGCCGCGCTGGGCGCTGTCGCCCGCAGCATCGCCTGCACGCCTGCATTCAGGCAGGCAGGCAGGCACAATCCCTGAGTTTGTTATTGGGTCCAGTCACATGGCAGTGCCCCTTCCAACAATCGGCTGCACAGTAGTGGCCAACCTGGTGGAGCATGTTGGTCAGTGGGGACATCAATCGCAAGCACCGCTTGTGGCAACACGTCATGCACTGGTCAGTCATTCACAGTGGGGAAAGGCCGTGCGAATTGCCTGACCTCGATAGAGTGCTGTGCTGGCTCGACCACCTGCATGGTCAGCGAACTGAGCACGGCGCTCCAACTTGTTTGACCCATGAAGGCGATCGCCAGCTGCGTCTGGCGTGAGCGTGGCTTCACAGCCTCAACCAGCACCTCGTACAGCGACTGCTGCTGCTGCTGCCGCCGCTGTCGCTGTTGCCGCTGCTGCTGGCCCCTGCTGTTCCTGCTGCTTGTGCTGCTTACAGTCTCCGCGCTGCTTGTACGCTGGCGCAGCAGCTTGATGTGGTCGGCCGCTATTGCGCCAGGCAACGCAGGAGACAAGCGAGCTACGTATACAAGCATCCAGAAGGCGTTACCAATGTGGCCACCAACAGAGCTGCTAGCTAGCGCTGCCACGACCGACAACAGGCCGTGTCGCAGCATCAGGCGTATGTTTGCTGCCGTCAGAAGCTCAAACCCGCTGGATTCCGGCGCAATCACCCCCGTGGACATACAGAGCAGATAGGTAAACACCTCAAGGTTAGCCTTGTGAAGATGCGCTATCTCAGCGCTGTGCACGGGTGGCGGTGCGAGGCACCTTGGTAGCCGCTCAAAGACTTGCTGGCGCAGCGCGTCCACTGCTGCTGGCGGTGGTGCAGAGGTGGTGCGGACCAGGAACAGGCTTGAGAGCATCACCAGGCGACCGTGTTCATTCATCAGCGTCATGCTGTCTTCATGTGAGGCCCCTGCCCGTCCCTGCTGTGCCTGTACCGCTGCTTCTGCGGCGTCCACATCGGCCACCAGCTGCTGCGCCGCACCAAGCAGCACGCTCAAAGCGTCCACTGCCACCAAGCGTCTCCAAAAGGGCCACATAACTTGTGCCATCCAATCGTCGTGATCGTCACTGCCTTTCATCCCTAGCGCAACGCTGGCTCCCCCCGATGCAAGCTGAAGCAGCAGGCCCAAAACTCCGCACGCATTCTTCAAGCGTGTTTCCGTTGAACCCACGCTCGTGTCCTGCTGTACAGCCCGCACAGCTGCGGCGTCGAGCTGGATGTCCAGTAAGCAGACTACGAAGTCACGCGCGCTGTAGGGGATCGCCCTTGCTGTGCCTGATTCCTCCTGCGAAGCCAGCATGTGTGCTGTGGCATGCCGAGCAAGCATCAGCACTATTGATGGTGGGCTGTCAAGCTTCAACACCTGCATGCGACACACAGCACACGCACAGATGCAAAGCGAATCACAGGCCACCAAGCATCGCTACTCTGTGAACATGCCCATGTCGGTGTGGTTAGTCAGCCGATGAATAAGCATGATGCGGCATGACGGGCATGCAGGGTGTGGCGGACTGCATTGCCTCTCAGGCCTGGTCGAGACCATCTTTAATCGTGCAATGCCTATGCAATGCCGGTTCTGCGATGATGATTTGCGGCAGGCTTTGACAGATGTTTCCCAGCACA
>BDDA01000659.1:44372-67715 GCA_001662385.1 Chlamydomonas asymmetrica
GACACACATTGCGTTGCGCTATGCGCGTCGTGATTGGACCTCACAACCTGCACTTTAACAGTCCTGAAGAGGCCGCCCCCCTGCGCCCGCCCCCCCCCCCTCCCCGGCTCCCTCCCTTCCATTGCCCCGCATCAACGTGCTTAGTGATCCCCTCCCTCAAAGGCGGCTCTGCAGGACTTCCATTACCAGGCAGTGCACCATGCTACTCCAACACCCACGACTTGCACTGGGCTGTGCCCTTGTGCCGTGCCAGGGTGCCGAAACTACGTACGGGGTTCACCTACCGTTTGCATTAGCGCCCGAGTGACGTCCAGTGAAGCAGGCGCTGTGCTGCTTTCAAAGCATACGATCAGCAAGGTGATCACCAGCAGCACCAGCGATGTGTCCTCCGCCGCTGTCGCAGGTTGACCGTCGGCCCGTCGGCAGGCATAGGCCACGAGACGATCGAACACCGTGCCCTCAGAGCTGCCCTCACGGGGCAAACTGCCAGTGTGCTTGCTCCAGAAGGGCGCGAAGATCACGTGAGGGCCTGGAGATTTTATGGCGTTAAAGTTACTGAGGCAGTGTATGGCCGCATCCTGCGGGGTGCTTACGAGCACATGACCGCGCCACACATTGTGCACCACAGCAGTGGCAGGCCAACCATCCTGCAAGATTATTTCCGCCAGCGATGTAACCAGCTGGGGAGCTGCAGCCAGGAGGTCCTCCTTGCAAGCGTTGTGTGCAGCGGAAGAGGCGGGGCCGACGCTTAAGTCTGGCAGGCCGCTGCTGATTGCGGTTGCACTGCCCGTGGCTGGGGCGAACGATGGGTCCAGCAACACCGACATCAAACGGCTGAGCTGTGTCAAGCCATCCACCTTGGACTGCCAGGGCTGCTGTTTGTTGAGGTTGTGCAGGACTGGCTCCAGTGCACAAGTTGAGACGTGTTTGCGCATATGCAGCGTGTGCCCAGGCTCTACTGTCAGCCGATTCGCTGGCAGTTTGCGGCTGTGAGCCAAGGCAAGGCCTGGCACGTTCAGGAGTTGGCGTGTGTACAAGGGAGGTGTTTGCGTGTTCAACAGAGCGGACAAACACAGCCTGACATGAACAGTAAACGCAGAGGAGAGGGAGCGAGAGGCTCAAATACAGTACAGCCAGAGGCTCAAATAGTCAGATCCGGGACATGGCATCAAGAGAAGCACTAGCAATAGGTCAGTGGATTGACCAACTCATCATGTACAAGGAATCGGCCAAGGCTGACATATCCGCAGAATCCAGCCAGTCCGGCATGGGAGGTGGCAGCACTGCTGGGTTTGAAGCCGGCAGCAGGGGCCAACGTGGGAAACCGTGCGCGCAAGGCTGCATAGTGAGTGCACCCAAACACACCATGTTGCTCATCCTCCATGCTTTGTCGCAGTGCTGACCGAGCGACCCGATCAGCCAGAGGTACCATACAGCCAGCATGCTCTTTGAGGGAGAGAGGTTACATCACCCAGTTCAGTACAGCCGGATGTCAGATCCAGAACAAGGCATCAAGAGGAGCAACCAAAAAGGTTAGCTCAGTGCGGCACCCTCATCAAAGCTACATACATCAGCATCTGACTTGTAGCGCTTGTAGCGCCCGGCAACCCTTGCAGCATTCTGAGACCCAATCACGTCAGCATTGCAAATAAAAGGGAAGATTCGAGTGCATTGATGTTGCATGATGCGTATTAAGAGGCTGCGCATGGTGCACTACGCACACTGAGTAAGACCCTGCCGCCCTCCCAATGTTGAGTTTAAGTGTAGTCCACGGTACAAATAATTCACTGATTCATTCCTTACAGTTCAACTACACAACGATGAGCTGCCAGTACACCCAGACCAATCCTACCATATGCGCACCACTGCTGCAGGTGAAGCGCCTGCGCTGTACACACGCACACATGCAGAGAGGGACCTTGGCATGCACATCACGAAACGTGCAGCTTGGCCAGTGCCACAAGGTGCCACCTCCCGTGTGTCCGTGGTATTAGTGGTGATGCACGCGCACGCACGCATGCAGCTGCCACCAGGCGCTATCAGACTGAGAGGAGCTATCGCGTTGCGGCTGACCAGCCACAACAGGGTGACACAACGCACACCACCATCTGCTGGTCACCATCAGCAAAGTGCATAAGAGCCACTGCGTCTAGCGAGCGGCGAAAAGGCGAAAGGGCCATGAATTGAGGCGAGCGCAATGATTGACCAGTGTCTCTCACACGCGCACGGGAATGGAATGCGCACGGGAATGAAATACGCAAGGGAATCACGCACATGAATTACACACGGGAATCACACTGCATTGCCATATGGGCACCACTTTCTGACACAACAGTGAAACTGAAGCTCGCACGCCGCAGCAAGCACAGCTGTAATTGCCGGTGCCAGCGTGTGCCACCCCCCCCCTCCATGTGTCCATGGCGCTGGTGGTGATGCACACATGCATGCATGCATGCAGCTGCCTCCAAGCGCTAACACAGGGGCTGAGAGAATGCGGCTCATATTGCCATGACGCGCACAACCGCCTGCTGGCCACCATCAGCAAAGTGCAGTCAGGACATATGACCCTGTCACACTTAACCTTGCCAGTCACAGCCACAACTTACGCGCCACCTGCGACCAGGCCAGCGTCACCCTCAGGGTGGCCGCCAGCAGCACTGCCAGCACCCTGCGGCGGAGTGGTGGGCGCACCACCGCCGCCGCCACTGCCACTGCACTCGGTCTTGTGGCCCGCCTTCCAGTGCGCCTTCTGGCAGGCAGGGCTGCAGTAGCGCACGCGCAGGCAGCCAGCGCACACGCGTAGCTTGACGCCAGGACAGGCCACAGCACCGCACTGCACACAGGCACGAGACCCAACAACACCTGAGCCAGCACCCGGAGCACTCATACCAGCAGCGCTGGCACCTGCGCTGCTGCTGGCTGTGCTGGCAGCAGTGGCGCTGCTGTTGTCGCGAGCATCTGATGCTGAACTGCTGCTGCTGGTATGCCGTGACGCTCCTGCTTGGTCCTGGCGTTGTGAGCTGCCTGTTCCATCTTCCGCTGCTGTACCAGGATCAACGGCAGCAGCGCTGGCACTGGCAGTGCTGCCACCACCATCGCCAGCATAGGATGCAGGTGCGGGCTGACAGGCAGCTGACCTGGCAGCGCTGCCGCTGGGGCCTGATGCTGCCGTTCCTGCCTCCGCGTGCTGGGCAGCAGGCAGGGGCAGCGGCGCAGGCGGTGGCAGCAGTGGTGATGGCGCTGGAGGCTCAGTGGGTTGGGGCACGCTAGGGGCCGTCGTTGTGATGCTGCGGTTACCGGGGTACTCGTTCAGAGTGCGCACACGGCTGGGCAAAGGCTGTTGGGGCTGTTGGCTCATCCACGTGTGCATGCATGGGTACGGGGGAATGAGCTCCATGTAACGTCAAAATGCTACCAGGAACCTGCAGGAAGTAGGAAAACGTGCTGTTCATTACAATGTTCCACACTGCCTGCGCAGACACATCACAAGTAAACATGTGCACAGGCTGACCTCGACAGCGTCTTGTGCTGGCCGCACCACACACGCTGTCAGGTTGTCGTGGCATGCGTCCCACCAGGCTTCACCCATGGCAGCAGTCACCAGCTGCGCCTGGCGTGATTGTGGCTTCACGGCCTCAACCAGCACCTCATACAGCGACTGCTGCTGCTACTGCTGCTGGCGGCTTCCAGCACAGCCGCTTGTGTTGTTTGTGGTTTTCGCGCTGCCTGTGCGCTGGCGCAGCAGCTTGACATGGTCGGCGGCGATTGCACCAGGCGATGTGGAAAGCAAGTCCGGCAGGGCCGCAACGGTAACGGCCGCGCCGACAATGTAGCCAGGTGCAGAGCTGCCAAGTAATGCCGTCAGGCTCGGCAACAGGCCGTGTCGCAGCATAAGGCGTATGTTCGCCGCCATCAGCAGCTGACACCTGCTGGTTCCAGGAACAATCATGCTCGTGGAGATATGGAGCATACTTGTAAATGCTTCAAGGTTGGCTTTGTGAACGTATGCAAACTCAGCGTTGTGTATGGGTGGCGGTGCGAGGCACCTTGGCAGCCGCTCAAAGACTTTCTGGCGCAGCGCGTCCACTGCTGCTGGCGGTGGCGGAGAGGTGGTGCGGACCAGGAACAGGCTTGAAAGCATCACCAAGGCGCCGCGTGCACTGAGCAGCGTCATGTTGTCTTCATATGAGACTGCTGCCTGGCCCTGCTGCGCTTGTACTGCTGCTTCTGCGGCGTCCGCCTCAGCCACCAACTCCTGTGTCGAATCAAGCAGCACGCTAACAGCGTCTACCGCCGCCAAGCGCTCCAAAAAGGGCCACATAACTTGTGCCAGCCATGCTTTGTGATCGTCACTGCCCACGAGCCCTAGCGCAATGCTCGCCCCCTCGTTTACAAGCTGCACCAGCAGGGTTACGAGGCTGCGTGCATCATTCAAGCGTGTTTCCGCTGACCCCATGCCCTGCTGCACAGCCCGCACGGCTGCTGTGTCAAGCTGGAGGTCCAGCAAGCAGCCTACGAAGTCACGCGCGCTGTAGGGGATCGCCCTTGCTGTAGCTGATGCGCCCTTCAACGCCTGAATGCGCGCAGAGGCTTGCTGGACGAGCATCAGCACTGTTGTTGATGTGTCCTCGAGCTTCAATGCCTGCATGCGACACGCAGCACGCACAGATGCAAACAGCACCACGGGACATTGCGCATGGTTATACGGTGAACATATCCAGGAGGGGTGCAGCCGGGTGTGCCAGCCAGTGAGCGTGACGCGGCTGTACGACAACTATGTGGCGGACTGCGTTGCCTGTCAGACCTGACGTCAGACCAGACCTGATCATGCATTGCCTGTAAAGCCTGTCCTGCGGTGACGATAAGCGTCAGGCCTTTCGGAGGTGCGTCCCCCAGCATACATGTTGCATAATACAACTCAACTGTAACGTATGCGGTATGTTGCTGCCCCCGGCTCCCTGTCCTTTCCTTCGCCCTGCATCAGCGTGCTTTGCCGTTTCCTTGATCAGAGACGGCTCTCGGCCTTTGATTGCTGGGCAGCTAACGATACACCACCAAACGATACGCCCACAACTTGCCCGTCACCAACCGTTTTCATAAGCTCCTGAGTGGCGTCCAGCGAAGCAGGCACGGTGAGGCTGTCAAAGCATATCCTCAATAGGATCAGCACGAACAGCTCAAGCGGTATGTCATCCCCAGCTGTGCCAGGTCGATAGCTGGCCCGTCTGGCCGCAAAGCCCACGAGGCCGTCAAACAAAGAGCCCTCAGTGGCCGAACCGCCTGTGTGCTTGCTCCAAAGAGGCGCGGAGATCACCCTTGTATGTTGAGGGCAGATCATAAACAGGTTGCAGAAGCACTGCATGGCAGCAGCCTGCGCTGACATAGTGCACACACGCCCGCACCACACGGTGTGCACCATAGCTGCGGCAGGCCATTTATTCTCAACCACGACCTCCGCCAGCAATAGAACCAGCTGTGGAGCTGCGCCTAAGAGGTCCTCCAAGCTAGTGTTGCTTGCAGCGCCAGGGACTTCTGGTTCGCCAGCGATAAGCGTGTAGAGGGGATTGCCCTGGGCTGGGTCAAGCCACGGCGTGATCGCTCGTCGAAGCTGTGTCAAGCCATCCACCTTGCGTTTCCAGTGCTGCTGTTTGTTGAGGTTGTGCAGGATTGCCTCCAGTGCATCAGTTGGCGTGCGTCTGCTCATTTACAGCACGAGCCACGGGCTCCACCGCCAGCCGTTTCACTGCCAGTGTGAGCAAAGTCCAAAGCCCAAAAAGTGGAGGAGTAAGAGAGTGCACAAGCGAGGCTTAGTGAAGTACAGTGGCTACGCAGGGCGCACGGTGCACACTGCGCACACTGCGCAAACATTGAGGAAGGGGCCGCATGCTGCCGCATGACACGCATGCGGCATCCTGCCACGAGACCTAAGGCAAGGAGGCAGGGGGTCATCAGCCGCGGCGGAAGCGTGCTATTGCTCCATGAAGACACAAGGCAGGGAGCAAGCGGTGTGAGAATTGATGGAAGCACGGATGGCAGCCTAGGCAGTCGCCTGCCTGTTTGACAGGCCCAGGTGGGAGGAGACCATCAACGTCGAGGGTGGATGCGTAGACAGTGCCCGAGACGCAATCAAAATAGGGACATGGTGCACTGCAAAGCCCTGGCTCTGGAGGAGAGCAGCCAAGGCGACGTGTTGAGCGGCAGCACGATGGGGCGCACTAGCCATCCGGTGCATAACCACAGCCAAACTTGGACTCCACCAGCACCAGGGCAGGGGCAACAGCCAGTGGGTCAGGCGGGCAGTGCAAGATGATGTCCGGGAGGGAGGCAGCGGGGCACGCAGCCGGGAGGAGGCCCAGGGGCAGAGAGCGGTGCAAGGGGCGGATGGGTCCAGGCAAGGAGGCATCGCAGCCGTGTACGTGATGCACTCACCAAGGCGCCCGGGCAAGAGGCCCTCCAGCAAGGCGCAGTCATGACGGGCGGTGACCAAGCCAGTGAATTAGGTGCAACTTGAGACTGAATGATGCGGAGAGTCCTGCTGACCGCACAACAGGCAGCGTGGTGCAAGAGACGAGGGCAAAGAGGGGCGATAAAGAGCAGACAGGACGCGGGTGCCAAAGCAGTACTGCAGGGTGCGGCAGCGATGCACAGCGGGGAGCGAGGTATCGTGCATAAAGGCAGTGATGATCGAGGGAACGCGGTCAGGAAGGCCGCTGCAAGTAGTAGCGGTAGTAACAGGCTAGGCTGTTGGAGGTGCCAGGGGTATGGCAAGCACGAACATGAACGAGCGCAAGAGAGGGACAGGTCATCCAACGGCCACAAACCGCCCGGTGCGGAGGCCGCAGCCCGCGCGGGCCAGTAGAGGCCAGGGAACTGGCATGCTAATCTGTTCCGTGTGTTTGACCTGTGCGCACATTCCATTGCATTGCATCCACATTACATCCAGCTTTGCACTTACAGCCCTCGCTCACATTTGCATTTGCAGTGCCAGGGCTTTATGCAGTCACACGTACTAGGCTGCAGCGAGTGCATGCATGCACATATGCATCCGCATGTGCGGCGCCTGCAGTCCGCGCCGTCACCCTCCCTTGCACCCTCTAGTCTACTCCTAGCTGCGCAAGCTACTGCAAAGGTGGGGCAGATGGCTCCGCAGCTTGCCTGGCATTTGTGGCTGCAGGCCGGCAGGCACCGCAGGCACTGCATGGCGCAGCTGGCAGCTGCGCCTGCGCCTGCTGCACAGGTTGTGCTGCATGCGCCTGCGCAGGTGGTGGTGGTACATAGGGCGGCGGGGTCTGCTGCATGTACGTTGCAGCAGCCGGAGCGGATGCCAAAGACGACGCCTCAGGTGCCGCTCGTTGAGGATAAGGCGCCGTGTACTGCTGGCTCTGATGACCCTGCTCCTGCTGCTGCTGATGGTGGTGGTGGTGGTGGTGGTGGTGGTGATGCTGAGGGTATGGCTGGAGGCTTTGTCCGTACGGCTGTGCTGGCTGGTATCCCGGCTGGGGGGAGGCCGAGCGTGCTTGCTCCTGATACGACGGCACAGGCACACTCGTTGGTAGCTGCTGTGTGGGCTGTGCTGAGTACAGAGCATTCGGCGGAGAAGGTGCTGGCTGCTGCTGATACGGATACGGATAGGGCGACGGCGTCGGCGGTGCTCCTGGGGCGAGCAGCGCTGCCGCTGCCGCGTCGAGCACGCGCCTGCGGTGTGTGTCCAGCTGAGCTGCCAAGTCCGCGACAGCTGCCGCATGGCGGTCGACGTCCGGTTTGGCAGAGTTCTGGAGCGTGCCCTGCATCCAGCCCAGCGCCCGCCCCACGTCCCCTTCCATTACAACCACCGAGTTGAGGTTCTCGCGCACCTTCTGCATCACCATGAGGTCTGTGAAGACGTTGTCGAACATGATATGGAACCAGCCCGCGCCGAACTGGCGCAGGCCTGCGCGTGTAATGTACGGAATGGCGCCCGGGAACATCGCCTCCGCGGCCATGATGTCCTGCATCGCCATCTGCGCCATCTGCACGCCCTGCTGCGCCTGCTCCCGCTCGATGACGTCCACCATGACGCCTCCCGCAGAGTTTGCAAAGGGGTCAAACGGGTCCATCACCATACGCATCTCAGCGCCCATGACATCGACTTGCGCCAGGCCAAGCGCGGAGCGGAGGAGGCCGTGGGCCTGCTGCAGGTTGGCATAGCCGCGCTCCAGCAGGCGCAGGGCCTCTGTGTAGCGCTGCATATAAGCTTCCGCAGTGGCAAGGTCGCGGCGGGCTGCGGCCAGGCGCCCCACTAGGGCTCGGTCCTCAGGGTCCACGCGGCTGAACGGTGCGGCGCCGTCCTCGCTGAAAAACACACGGTTGATGAGGTTGTGCAGCTCGGAGCGCTGGAAGTTGAGGGAAGCCACCTGGTTCTGCAGCTCCTGGAATTGTGCTTCGGTTTCAGCGGCGCTTGCCGCAGTTCCACGCCGGACCTCGGATGCGATGCGCAGGCCGTTTGAGTCGACGTCGAGCTTCTGGTGGCGACGTGCGACACGCTCCTCGCACCACCCGGGCAGTAGCGTCTTGGTGATTGCCCAGGGGTGCTCATATTCGTGCAGTTTCTTCTGGTCATGTTCGATGCGCTTGGCCAGCTGCTCACGGTTGTCGGTGGCCTGCTTCGCCTGTGATTGGGCTTTCAGCAGCTCTAAATTGGTTGAATTTAAACGCTGCTCCACCTGCACGAGTTCAAAGGACTGCGCTTGTCAAAAGGGTAAAACCGGCCACGTGCACACTTTTTGCCTGGACCTTCAAACTGGAGCGAGTTCACACAGGCCACGATGATACCTGCTGTGCTTGCAACTGTTGAACGTCATCACATAGCTCTGCGTAGCGCTGCACCGCCTGAGGGCTGGCTCCTGGCGGCAACATGGTTCCTTGTTTTGCTGCTAATGAAGGTGATGAAGGGGTAGACAAAACGGGAACGCTCTTATCACAATATGGTCGTTAAGACCTCATACAAACGCGTTGATGGTTGATCACGTTTTCATTCTGATGGCTTTGTCCGAGCGAGGTACGCCTGGTTTCTTACCTGATGCAGGGGTGGTGGGCCTCAAAATCGCGGCGAAAGTCGAAGGGCCCAAAGCAATGCTGCAGCTGAAAATAGAAAATGCATTTAATGGCGTGAGCTGAAGGCTGCTGCTGGCACTGGGCCCACACTTTACCTTGCATGTCGCGCAGGGTTTGAGGCTGCGGCAAGCAAGCGTTATTGCTGCGCGTGTTTGGACAGCTCGTAGCAAACGGGCATACCCGCGGTCCGGTCTAACCTGGAAACCTGATTTACATCCACGCTTGTGCAGACGACTGAGCACCTGGACAACCGGTAGGCGTGAATAGGCAGGCGTTCCGTATGCCCCACATTCCAACCCCGCATGTGAGGTTACGAGTCCGGGTCACAGTGTTTGTGCAGCTGAAACAGTTTTTCTGCGGGGTTCTCCCAGCGGTTTCCCATGAGCGGTTCAGTAGGGTCCAGGCCGCGCGCGTCCACTTCGTTAATGCGCCGCCTCGACATCAAAAGCATCTGCGCACACTAGATGAGGCAACCATGGCCACGTCCTGCTGGCGAAGCTATGCATGAGCTCGACCGTCCTGCCAAGTAACCTCTGACGCACGCTCATCACCGTCCCGTCTCTGCCGGATATTGCGCTGGGACACGCAGGCAGCGAATGTGCGCTCAGTCAGTGTGAAGCACTCAATCAGTCCACGCAAGTAAATCAATGCATCAGTTCCTGAGGGACTTCATGAAGTAGTTGAGTGAGTTCATGGTGGCGGCCAGCTGGTTCATCAGGCTGGGCGACTTGGGGGGCGCGTTGGGGTCGTCCGAGGCGGTGTTGGGGTCTAGCGCCTGCTGCACCAGGTAGTCCAGCGCCTCGCCTGCAGATGCGTGTACACACGCACGCACGCACGCAGGCAGGCACGTATGCATGCATGCAAAGCGTGCGACGGGAGGCTGAGATCAAGGGCAGGACACGCGCTCGGAGCAAGACAGTGCCAAGTGGATGCACCTGATCAGGCTGCATTGCATGGACCATGCGTGAGCACACGCTGGCAGCAATGAGGCGCCTGCGCCAAGCTGCCGGCAGGCACCACAAAATGCGGGGCGCAGTGTGCCGAGCAGTGTGTATGGAGCATGGAAGCTGCGCAGTCGGATGGAGAGCCGATGACTGACAGACCAGCACGTTCAGGCCACAGATCAAGCTGTCCAGCCAGCGTTGAGCAGCTTGCGCTGCATGCCCTGGGCGCGCTGGAAACAAATGTCCTCCGTAGGCGCACGGATTCCGCAACCAGAAAGGCAAAATGTGTCGAAGAGCGAGAGCCGGCTGCCTTGCCACACACCAGATACCTGTAGTGATGCTAAAAAGAAGCTACACGACACAGGAGAGGTGTGTGCACAGTACTCAGACCGGACAGTGCTGAGCGGGAGGTACCTTGTGGTCTGGAGGGGCGCTCCGCGATGAGGCGGTACCGCCCCGGCATCTCAGGCTCCTCAATGAACACCTGCGCGCGTGTCAGAGGGAGGTTCGCATGGGGCCATGCAATGTCATCCCCAGCGCTGAGCGCTCAGCTTCAGCTCCAGCGTCAGTGCAGGCGGCCGGATCAGCACAGATATGTCAACACACCTTGACTGACATATCGCCCTGCTACAGCCACCGTACGAGACGTCCAAGCGTGTCCCCTCAACCAAAGACATACGTATGCTGATCGAATACGGTATGCATGCATGTGCGCACCTTCCATAGGCCGGGGTAGCAGCGGAAGACGCTGCCGATGTCGCCGATGGGCCTCAGCGAGTACGCGATGGTGAAGTTCTTGAGGAAGTTCTCACGGATGCGGCGGTAGTTGAGGCCCAGGCCCACGTCACCGCTGCGCACCAGCACACCACACCACACACGCGTCAAGGCACGCGGGGGGTCATTCATGGTGGTCCGCCACTAGGCTGAGGGCGTTATACATACACTATAGCAGATGTCAAAAGGTATGGCCAGTACCGGTACACAACACCCAATCACGAGCCTCGGCCAAGGCATTTTGCAGTTGCCCAGCACACGGCCCCTTGCACGCTAGTGCACGTGCCATGTGCATGCACATACGCACCTTGACAGGCGCTGGTTGAACAGCACCACGGGGCGGTACTCCCTGCCCTCCGCCTCGTCCTGCTCACCCACCTGGGTGCAGCATGCGCAACGTAGCAGCAGGGATGTGCGAATGAGGCAGCAGCAGCACCGTGATGCCGTGCCCACCTCGCTCTGCCTCTCTGCCTCTCCCTGCCCTTCACTCCCCTTTCCCTCCCCGCCTGCCCCCGGGACTCCACACACCCTCCGCCTACTCTCCCTCCCTCTATGAAAGGCAAGGCAATCAGCGGCCGTAGCACACACCATCGGTTCTGGACCCACATGGCCAGACAGGACGTCACTCATGCTGAGCCCCATCTTGAGCACAACAGCTGGAGTTCGCTGGTGCGAACTCCATGCGGGCATAAAATGCATGCAGGCATGCGAGCCATGAGGGCATGACGGGCGCCCCTTAATGTCACGTCACCGTCGCTGTTGCATTCTTACCATGCGCACGAGCTTCATGCATTCCTCAGCTCCAGGGGGGTCCGGGCAGGCAATGATAATCATCTCATCCTCCACCTTCACAGGCCTGTCATAACCGTTCACACACACACCAATCACGCCAGAAGGTGAGCCCGCTGAGCAGCAGGCGAAGGGCATAGCCAAAACCTGCTGATTGAAAGCCCATGTGGCAGCAGTGCAAGATGTTGTTGTGTCCGCCCTCTGCACCCTCGCTGAGGTGTATTTGAGGCCATCAGCTGGGGCGCATGCGGGCACGCACCTGCGGTCGTTGAGCGACGCGATGGTGAAGGGCACGCCCTCCTCCCTCCACGCGTGAGCAAGCATGGCCGCCACGCCTGCATCCGGGTACACCTGCGCCAACACGTGTACGGCACAGTGGTGAGAGGGGGCCAGGAGGGGGAAAGGCGACTGCATGTGCATCCAAGCAGCAGTCCAGGAAGGACACGAGGCGTCCAGAACCGCCTGGTATTGGGGCCAGATGCTGATGAATGCGTCACGCCAGATTGCATTGCGTGGTCTGAATGGAGGTGCCGCATGACCACACCTCAAAGCGTGTAGCATGCAGGCCCAGTGGGCGGTGCACAACAGCGTGTGACAGGCCCGCAACACATACAGCGGTGGCAGTGCTGCTCCATCGCTCACCCAACCTCCCACTCAACTGACCCCGTGCAATACTCTCTAGTCGTGCGGCTCAATCCCACGCGTTTGCTGAATGCGTTATCAAATGCTGAGAGCCCAACATGACCGAAGCCCTTGCTGTCGGTGTCGCCCAGCGCTCACCACGCGGACGTTGGTGACGCCCGACTCGTTGGCGAGCGTCTCGCAGAAGCGCCGCGTCATGCGCCAGAAGCGGCCCTGGTCGCCGCGGTTGGGGAACTGCGGGCCGCTGATGGGGTCCCAGAACTCCGGAAGGTGCAGCTCCACCTGACACCCCCCCACCACCACACGCGAAGAGAACAAAACTCAGCCCCGGTCACAGCACGCCACACGTGTGCAAGCTATAAGTACGATAGCACGCCTCCGATGCTTTTATTGAAGTATGCTACGCTCATGCCAAGGTTATGCACACGCGGCGTATGGTGGCTAGTGCGGGCCATGTGGTGTGGTACTCGACATGTGGCGGTCAGAAGTTGCTGCCGCGATGAGCACGGGGAGCATCGCGGCGGGTGCAACAGACGCCCCGCATAAGCAGCCGTGTGCTCCCACAGGATGATAAAGCGGGCCTTGTTGCCAAGCACTGCAGATTGCAAGCGTGCATGGTGCATCCTCCCTAAACGCTGCGTGCGTGCCAGCATACACGCATGTGACTGAAAGCACGGAAAGGACAGCCGCGGCGTCATGTGCTGGCAGGTGCGGTCACCGTTCAGCACCGCTGCCTTTGGCGGGGTGTGTTGTGCAAGCAGCACGCAGACGGTATGCGCTTGCGCCAGCTGATGTACGTATGGTCTGCATCTTACCATGGCCGTTGGGCCACCCGCTGCCTGCTCATGAGCTGCGGGGAAACCATTTTGTGGGGTGTGTGGCTGTGTAGAGGGTGGGGTGCGTGCGTCCGGGTGTGGGCATGCAAGACGCGCGCGTAATACACTGATACACCTCCCCCGTCAGTGTGTGCGCTGTGCAGCACTGTGCGGTCTGGTAAGCACATGCTCCTAGTTCGGCGACTTCGTGAAACACAACCGTGCTTGTGTCAGCCAAATTGCGCTGCTGATGAGGGTGCTTTCATCACCAACCTGGGCGCGCACGTTCCCTCGCAGTACCGCCGCAGCTGTGGCCTTGGCAGCCCCCTCAAGTGAGTCTGCCAAGCTGTTCGGAAGTACCTGCACAGCAGTCAAGGTATCGATATGACCTGTGGAGGCTCGGCCTTGCATATGTTGTCCGTCCGCTTTTGTGTGGCACCCTCGACCCCCACACTCACCGCCTACTCGCTGGTGTGTGACCTGATGTATTGCACTAGCACGCCAACAACGTGTTTAAGCCAAGTTTTTCATCCCCAAAGAGTGCCACAGAGGAAACAAATGCAACTGCAGCTCAATCACCCACGTCGTCCTCCCTTGGTCCCAGCTCCGCTGCTGCATCCAGGGGTGCAGGGACTCCGCTGTCAACATCAAACTGATTGCTGTCTGATTTGGCACGAGCCTGGATGTCCTGTCCACGCCTGCTGCAGGTCCGAGGGCTGCAAAATGGCTGCGCCAAAGTCGTGCTAGATGATGCCACGGCCCTGAATGACCGTGTTGTAGGGTGTAATCCCTGTGCTGGCACAAAAGGTTTGGGCAGCGATGAAGAAGCCTGCCTCATCAGTTTACTGCTATGCCCAGAGGCATGGTGTATTTGCAGCATGGTTTCAGTGGAGCACGCAAGCGAGCACAGGCAGGTAGGGCGTACCAAGCAAATACAGCAAACTGCGTGCGTGGTGTACGTGTCACGTATGAGTTTGATATGGTCGTTTGAAGCAACCGCCGTTGAATCTATGACTCGCATGTCGTTACACGCATGCTTCGGTTCAGGCTGGTGCGCACAAAGTTGTTATTGGATCTGCGGTGTGTGGCAATAGCTATGCGTTGACCACCTCAGCTCCTTCCCAGCTATGCTGGGCAAGTAGCTATACAATTACTTCACCTATAGAACGTCTTGCACTGCCACCCCGCTCACTTTCACTAGTCAGTCAACACCCAAGACCAAAAATTCTGGGTTTCCTGCGCTTCCGCGGTCGTAAGGACCGGGAACGCATGAGAGGCGCCGTTGCTATCAATGTAGGAGGAAATGGGTCTGCGTCCGACAGTCAACAAGAGGCGCACGATGAGGGCGCAGGGCTGCTTCAAGGTTCCACGGGACCTAGCAACTTTGCGCCAACCGAGAACCGACGCTTGCGGGGTGTGTTCGACCTATTCTGGCTTGCCTTGGGCGTGGTTCCCAGCGTTATCTTCCGCGTGCTGCGGACGCTCCTGGGCTGGCTCGGGGTCGCTGAACACACCTGGCGCGGAGTGTCACTCTCACAAGCCCTTTCAAACGAGGACAAGAGGCAGCTAGCCTCAGCAGCAGCAGAGCTGATTGCAGGCAACTTGACCGTCAAGCGGCCTGAGGCACCTGCAGAGGGACCTGTTCCGCCCGTGCAGCAGCTGCTGCTCGACATACACAACGTGTTGGCTGCGTGCAGCTCCACTGCCAGCGCGTTCGGCCTCCCATACGAGGGTTTCGCCGAGGCTGGCCTCCAAGCGCAGATAGGCTCATACATTCGTCGCCTATCAACGCAGAGCACAGTGTGCGCACCAGACTCGCTTAAGTATATGCGGCACCTTGGCAAGAAGGCAATCAAGCAGCTGGCGAAGACCGCAGTCAGCGGCTCTGGCCGGCCCAAGGTCAAGCTGGTCAAGGCAGAATACAACTTTCTCTGTCTCATGCAGCAGAGCCGCAGCATTCCGTGGCGTATGCAGCAGACCATCCAGCCCATCACTTTGACCGAGGGCTCTCCTCCGAGGCGCTTGCATGCGGAGCTCGCCGAGGTTTGCAGCCTCATATCGCTGGCACCAGGTAATGATATCAAGGCACACCCTTGTAATGCTTGTTCACTGTTGCACCCCGATTCTCCTCTATGCACCTGGCTGCTGCTCAGTCCGGCAGCTTCCAAACGCCTACATGCGCAGCCCGCAAGAGTGATGGCAACGTCACATGCTCTGTTGCTTCCCAAGGCCTAGGGACCTGGCATCATCAAACGCTCACAGCTGTGCCTTCTGCTTTTTGTGCTGCAGGCATCGAGTACTTAAGGCTGCAGCCCGGGGAACGTTTCCATGACTTGATAGACTTCATGTCAACGTTTAATCGAGTGCGTCCCTCGGACGCCAAAACACAACCAGAAGTGCAGGGCATGACCATAAACGCTCGCCTCCACGAAATAGGCATATGGCGATCCTTGAGTGATGGGTCAGTGGCCTCATCCACCGCGACAGTCTTTCCAAATGGCCCGCCCACGCTTCGACCGGCGACCAGCCACAGCAAGCTGCTTGCATCGGACCACACGCTCAGCGACCAGGCAAACGACCAAAACGATGATTCTGCCCAGCCCAGCACGTCTGGCCAGTACGTGTTCGAACCGATTTGCTCTGTGCCGCGCTCGGGGGCGTTTGCTGTGCACGGCCGCACCCCTCGCGAGAACGGCCTGGCCTCGCTGATGGCAGCGCACGCACGCAGCCACAGCCTGCCCCTGACGCAGCAGCTGCTGCTTCTCCAGGGCCTAGGCTTCCAGTCCTTGGAGCAGCTGCGGGTGGAGGTGGAGGTTAGGCGGGCACTGTGCGTGGCGCAGGTGGGTGTGGAGCTGGAGTGGCAAGGGGGCAGGGTGGTGGGTGCACGCACACCCCACGCTGGTTGCGGTCACCAAGTCCACGGCACCTTATGCATTCTGGATCACATGCTGCAGTGCACATACATATTCTGGATGGTGTATGGACGTGTGCATATGCATGCGGCTGAGCAGCACTGCCTCATTACACGTACGAGCCTGTCTAGGGCACATGGCAGACCCACTTGCAGCCTCAAGATGGCGCTGCACTTGTCTGTGAGGCGACACGCCGCATGTGTGAATATGTGTCCAGCCCTCACTTCACTGCCATGCCGCGCGCGCTTTCACGCCGCCTCTGCGCAGGCGCTGCCGGTGGTTGCGACGTCGCTGCGGCTGATGTGCCGCAGCGCTGTCAGCGTGGAGGCCGCGCTGCGCACTGGCGCCTTCCTGCACGTGCAGCAGAGCCTGCTGTCGGACCTGCACAGGCACGAGCGCGCATACCTGGAGGTGGGGACAAGCCCTGGAGCAAGCCTCACACAGCAACACACCTCTGAACCCTACTGCGTGCTGTACACGTGTGATGCATTGCACCGCCTCAGCAGTGTACGGAGCGACGCGCTGTGCCATGCACGATGCCACAGATCACCACAACGTGGTACTATGTCAGCCAGCAGCCGGGCGGCAGGTGCTGGGTGTGCCTGCGTGGATAGGATGTGTGCATGTGTACACACAGGCACAGGATATGGGTGGCCCGCAAGTAGCAGGAGGATGGACTTGACAGCAGCGCGGGCAGCTGCCACTCATAAAGCATGCATGTCACATCTCGTTGCTGACATTTTGGCCACGAGCAGACCTTGCTGCATGTGTCAGGAAGAGGGTCGCGTGGGGCCATGCAGAGTGCACATGTGCAGAAGGGTCGAGACTGCACCTCACGACCCCGCCTGTGTGTTTCGATTGCTATCACGCTGCTTGTGGGGGCGCCGTTATTAACGCGTGGCTGCATGGTCCTCCCTGCTTGGCCGCTGCGAGCAGGACACGCAAGGGGCGCTGGAGGTGCTGGCTGACAAGCTGCAGGCAAGTGGGTTGTGAGTTGGGTCCGACTGGGGCGGTGCAACTGGCGCCTGGCGCGCCCAGGGCACACCGTCTCATGCGCCCCGCGACTTGATTAGCGTGCTTATGCACCAGTCTACGCCGCTGCCGTTCGTTATTGGAGGGAGAGATGCTGTTGGCCCCGCAGGCATGTCGTGTGAGAGCCTTGCAGCTGAAGCCGCCAAGCCGAAAACCTCAGCGCTGAGCTGCACCTAAATTTGCATCAAGCTGGTTGTGTTGTGTGTGTGGCGTGTGTGTGTCGTGTGCTCAGGTGCGGTTCATCGCGGGGTCGGACGACGTGCTGCCGCTCAAGGTGACGCCCGGCGGCGTGATCACGCTGTCGCTGTCGGCCGACAGCATCCCCGACGCGGCGCTGCCGCCCGGCGTCACCCGCCAGCAGGTCACCGCGCAGACCTACGGCCTGGGCGTGGCGCTCTTCAACCAGGTAGGTCGGCAGCGAGTGGTTGGGTGACAGCGCACAGCTGCCCGAGTCACACTGTGGCAATTTGCTTGGTGGCGTGACGCGTGTTGTGATAGGGTTCCTGGCGGCCATGCCGTGTGCGTATGTGCTGAATTGCATATAGATGCGTGCTCAGGGTGGGTGTGAAGTGAAAGCACTCAAGGAGCTTGAGCTGGGGACGCGAGGGTAAGGGTTGCGAGAAGGGACGGGCTGGCTGAGGTGAAGTCCCTGGCACGTTCCGCTGTGGTTTGCTGTGTTTGTTCTGCATTGTATATTTGTATTTGCCATGCTGCCCTGTTCCACCACGTGCACTTGATGTGTCGGTCGGTCACCACGGCTGCGTTGCGGCGCCCTCAGGGTGCATCTTGCCTGAGTGCAGGCTGCTGCTCACCTGTGTGGTGTACTTGTGTGGTCTGGCCTGTGCGTGTAGGGCATCAACAGCTTGCAGTCGCTGGGCTTCTTGCTGGCCAACCACTCCAAACCACCCCTGCAGGAGCAGCTCAACGCGTGAGTGTCTGGTTAATGCATTCCGTTACATTACAGTGATTAGGAGCCACACAAACCTGCGCTCGCGTGCGGTTGAGCCCAACAGCAAGGCAGTGGAGTGGCATTGATGCAAGGATGGCAACACAGAGAGTCTCAATGACTGAGCCCATCAACATGGCTTGGTGCAATTAATGTATGGTGAAATACCGCGCCATCACGCTCGCTACACTTTGCCGCCAGCTCCGCAATCCAGCTTGTATGTGTGTCTCTTCAGGCCGCAAGCATTTTTGATGTGTGTACAAGCCACGTGTAGTTGCACTGCCTGGCTTGGCACCTCAAACCACCGTGTTGGTGTCTGGGTGAACAGCGGTGGTGCGTGTCGTACTTGTCATTATTCGCTCTTGCTTAACCTGTAACATACCCCACTGTGCCCTGACCCGCGCAGCCAAGCGCTGGGCCGTCTCAACGACTACGCGCGGCGCGCAGGCCACGCCGGCGGCATCGCGCTGGCGGCGCTCAACGCGCACTTTGCGCCCGGCGGGCGGCGGCCCGCAAAGGACGTTGCGCTGTTCAAGCTGGTGCGTGCTGGTATGGGCGCGCGGGCGGCGATCACATAGGCCACATGGGCCACTATGCCCAACACACTCTGCATAGGCATATGCCGCTGTTATTGCTGGTCATGTCAGTGTAATTAACCCTGGCCTTGGTAATCTTGAGCTCCGGATATGTGACACCTTGCTCTTTGAGGAAAACCTTAACCGTGCACTAAGCAACCTCCACGCTGGGCATGACTAACCGCATGTGCGTGTATGCTGTGCTGCGGCACAACCGCAGGTGCGCGATGCATGCAAGGAGGTGGGCGCTGGCCGGGCGATCAACTGCAAGTCAGGTAGGTGCGGCTGCAGCGGTGTGTGCTGAGGTCACAGACAGCAGCAGAGGCATGTGTGCCTGTCTGGCTGACACGCTGTGCTGCCTTTGGGGAGCAACAAGTCCATGCGGATACTGCCCGTGCTGCCTTGAATGCTCAGGTGCTCCTGCATGTGCTTCTCCATTGCCCTATGCACAGCCACCTGTACTCCTCTCCACTTTGCATGCCCAGGCGGTACGCACGCGGGAAAACCTGCAAAACCTGCGCATTGTGGTGGTGCTTCAGTTCATGATGGTGACCCGCTGGGGCGTACCACATCAAGGATTGAAAGGTGCTTGAGGGTGCTTCATGATTTCACCGACCTGCCTGGCGCGTGCCGCGCTCACACGTTCTCTCACTCGCAGGCAAGGACCGCACCGCGCTGGAGATCAGCAAGTCGCTGGCGGACGAGGCCATCCAGGCGCGCGCCGTGCCGCCCGCCTCGCGCCGCGCCATGGAGGTGGCGCTGGTGCGCGGGCTGTCCTACCTGGCCACCAGCCACAACAACGGCCAGCCGCCCGCGTACGCGTTCAACGAGGTGGAGCTCATGGCACTCCCCGGCGAGTGGCGGCCGGACTGGAAGCTCTGCGGCAAGGTGTCCTCGTAACAGCTCCGCCTGCGATTCCTCACGCGATGAATCAGTGTAGGCTTGCAGAGCGGCGTGAGGCTCGCACCACCACGACACAGTTGAAGCAGACGCACCGGACGGCGGCATGCAGGCCGCATGGCCAGGGCTACAGCCAGGGGCTCGTTTTCCAATTGCTGCGTTTCTTAGGCAGCGCCTGCTTGCGCAGCTGCTGCCTACAAAAGTCAGCTGGCGGCAGCTGTTGTAGAGGGGCAGTGCATGGCGGACTGGAGGTGCAGTGTGCTGGGAACTTGGCTCTGGACCTCTGGCGATAGTGGAAAACCATCCGCCCGAGAGCCTGTTCGAGTGCGTGCACTTTGCCGGTTCTCATGGGCGGCTTCTGCCGCGGTGCCGCGTTGACCTGGCGCAGCAGCAGCTGAGCGTGGCTCAGCGCAACCTCCCCGCAGCTGCCCTGGCCGCCTCGTCTGCTGCGCTGTGTCGCGATGCCACGTGTGTGTGTTGGGGTTTGGGCCGAGCGCTGCGACAATGCGTGCCAGAGCATTGCCTTTGCTGCAACAATGATGCTGCGGCCAAACTGGCAAGGTTCATACAGGGCTGTATGTTTTTCATGCTCCTTTGGGAATGGTACCGATCAGGTGCTCAGCTATCATGCGAATGTGTGGGTCTGCTGGCCGGGCTTTGGGCCTGTTTAGCAGCACGGGCGGGGGCGCTCCAGGCTGCAACCCTGACATATACCATACGCTGGCATATCTGTCCCTGTGCCGGGCGATGTGCTTGTCATCACGTCCTCTTTCACCCTGAGTGTCCTTTGCTCTGAGTGCCTTGCATCGCCTACGGTAGTGTGTGATTGATCACCTGTCTCGCTTTGTCCTGTGCAAAATGTCTGGGCTTATTAAGCGATCACGAACTGTGGCCCCGGATTGAGCTGTGGCTCGCTTGATATTCGTCAGGGCTGGGCATCTGTTACCAAATTAACCTGCATTTGACTACGCCTGCCGCCTGCCCGCTTGTCGTGATGTCTTTAGTTTGGCTCATCGGCTGGGTTCACCCTATAGGTTACTTGACTCTCAAGCTGAATCCACCCTGGCCTGGCAAATAACGGCATGCAGATGCCCTGCCCATTCTTTTGAGTTTGGGGTGGAGCGCCTTCAGTGCACTCAGCGGTCGGGAAGCAAGCCTCTGCGGTGCTGTGAAATCCTGCCGGCAACAATCCCTCCTGCCCTGCTGAGTTGCGGCGCTCATGCCTGTTTCAGGCAATGGATTACTGCAGCCGTGTAGCATGCCCCTCGCCAAGTCCCTGGAGCCAGCTTGGCCGTGCTTGCGTCACTGCGGCCAGCGCATGTTCTCTATGACCAGCATCAGCCCAGCGTCGTGGCGGCGCTCGGCAGCATAACCTGCGCTGACCACCCACCCTACAAACAACACATGATGACGTGCAAGCGCAGGCTCAGAAACAAGCGTCGATGCGCTCTCCCTGCTACAGCCACAGCGCATCCACCCCGAGTCCCCGACACAAAGGTTACGGGTCACAGTTCCCAGTTCCCACAGCAAAAAGGCATCCCCGAGTATCAACCTTCAGCAGCCATTGCAAGCACTCTGGTCGCGTGCCTTCAGACTGTTGTATGTGTCTCGCCCTTGACCTGGTGCGATGCATGGAAACCGTGGAGACACTGGACGGACAGCTGCCTGAATGCTTCGCCACTAGTGTGTTTAGGGTTCATTGGTTCCCGTGGGGCCATGCAGTGTGCTTTCCGTGGGGTGCCACTAGTGTGTGTCAGCATTCAGCAGTGCCACCTGCAGTGCCACCTATCCAATACTTACAAGTGTGCATTGTGGAGCCTGCCTTTGGCGCCTATCCAGCCGCAGGCATCCACACTTGAGCAACTCCGCGCCCCCTTCAAATGTCAAGCGTGTTATTCGGCGTGTGTGTTTAGAAATGTCTGGTTCCCATGGTCCCATGCAGTATGCTCTCCGTGGGGCCGTGCAGTGTACTTGTTATGCGTGATGATGATGACTGCACCTGAGGATGGCGAGGTGTGTTCAAGTAAATTTACTTCCCGTTGGGCCATGCAGTGTGCTTTCCGTGGGGCCGTGCAGTGTGCTTACATGGTGTGCTTACATGGTGTGCTTACATGGTGTGCTTACATGCATACACCCGCATGGGGGGAGCATCCAAAGACGATTGCATGCAGGTGCTCTTGCTCTAGGTACCCTGGTGGATGTGATCAGGGAAAGGCGCCCGCAGGACCTTGTGCAGCCGCCCTCCGGGGTTTGTGCGTGTGCGGCTGGGGCGACGAGGTCGCAACCTGGAGAGTTCCATACGCTGCCAGTCTACAGTTGTGCATGCAGCCCAGCCAGGAACTCTCCTTGCTGCCTGAACTTGTAGCACATTCACTGCGCTGCTGCTTGGTATGTGCGCCTGGCCAAAGCTTACTATGTTCGCTTGCACCTTTCCCCGGTTCTGCGTGCCATACACGAATTATGCTACTCAAAGGCTTCTCCAGGCTTATTCTCATGGTGCAGAAAGCCTGGTATGAAGCCACTGTAGCCAGACGCTGTACACGCGTAGACTGGCTTTAGGCAGGGGCGGGTGGTTCTGTTACAACGCGGCAACATCTCGTGTTGCAGCCCAACGGAGCAAGTTTAACAGCTCAACGTCGGGCTTCAAAGAGCATCTGACGTGAGGAAACAGAGGACGCCAAGAGCAGGCAGTTGCACTCCTGCTCTGGTGAAGCGACTGGCGTTCTTGCCGAGCGTCCTCGCTCGCGTTTTGCGTTCTGGGGCCTAGGCTGCTTGCCGTCAAGAGATAGTTGCAGGCACAAGCAAGTGGTCAACATTGCTGACGCCAAAACCTAAGCTCGTCTGCACACCATCGTGGGACCACGGCATCATGCACACGGTATCGCTCGTACGGGACTGCATTGACGGGATGCCTGACCCACGGTCGCGCCTAAAAGGCCGCAGATGATGTTGTGCCCTGCTCATAACACATAACTAACAGCTATACTACCAACAGCAAGAACACACACATTGTGTGACAAGGAAACCTCCTATGCCCCTTGCCTTGGGAGGGCGTAAACTGTTGCCACCTGCGTTTGGCCCCCCGACCCTCACCGCTTGTTGCAACAGATGTATTACATAAGCATGTTTTCGTATGGGGAGTCAAGCCATAGCCGGCAGGACCCGCAGGGCTCATGCTTTGGCGCTTTCGCGCTGCTCCGCCCTGCTCTGGCCTGGCTTGTTGCCTGCTGTTGGCAGCACGGGCAACGCCTTTGCTTATATTGCTCAAGGCTGCTTATACTGCACTGGTGTCATGCTCCCGACGTTGTGCCCGACCTACGTGTGTCCTCAGTGGAGGCCTCCAATTGAGTCCTGACGTAACTTAGGCCACCAATATAGACAAGTGCCATGGTAACTAGGTTTGCAGGCCCCTACCAAGGCTCCCACTTGTAAACAAACGAGGGCAGTGCACGAGCTTTTGATATTTTTGACGCGCGCACTTAGACAGCGACAGCGAAACAAAGGACGCCACGTCCTCAGGGGCCAGTCAGTACACAAGGGCAGCAGCAGTATGAGAGAGATATTGACATGGTGTTTGCGTTGCTGTGCATGGTTGCTCTGACAGTGCAAACCGTGCAAATGATATTTTTCGGGGGCGCAACCTCAGGTGAGACCGAAATAAAAACACAAAAGAAAATAGCCCCCCAGCAACCAGGCTTGTCGTATGTTGTTCCTATGCTCGATGTCCAAGACCCCGAAATTATTGTTGTGCTTTTGGCAAACTCTCTGAAAAGGCAAAGATTGTGATTTTCAGCGAGTTTTCTTCCGTGGGTAGGCGTTCATTTGCAACAAGGTCTCCTGGTAAGGAATGGTCATGAGGTGACTATCAACATACACTGACTATAGT
Organism: Chlamydomonas asymmetrica; assembly: GCA_001662385.1. NCBI lineage: Eukaryota > Viridiplantae > Chlorophyta > Chlorophyceae > Chlamydomonadales > Chlamydomonadaceae > Chlamydomonas > Chlamydomonas asymmetrica. The sequence continues at coordinate 67,681 of BDDA01000659.1, forward strand.
CACTGCTTGAACATCATTGACCGACCAACATCAAG
>BDDA01000660.1:3415-33595 GCA_001662385.1 Chlamydomonas asymmetrica
TGCAAGGCACCATGGTGCAACGCATGCAGGCTGTGGTTATGCACCGTAGCCTGTGTGCCATACCGGTAGTGGGCAAAGCATGACCGCTTGATACACGCCTGTAATGTGCGTGTATCAGCGCCACAGCATCTGCAGATGTTCATCGATCAATCATATCAGGTTCAGATGACAGTGCAGTTGCAAAATAGACGCTTTGGGTACGTTGCTGCAACGAGGCGGGCTCTGCTATGACTGCTGCCGCGTGTGCAGGTGTGACAAGCTGGCCCTGGCGCTGCAGCGATACGCGCAGAACATGCCGGGCGACGTCAAGGCCGCAGTACGGGAGGTACTGTCACGGCTTGTACCGCTGGTGAGTCATGCATGTGTCATGCACATGCATGGCAGCATGTCGACAACCAAGCATTCATACAAGCGTGCAGGACGGAGGGCTGTGCAGGAAGGAGCAAGCACCTAAGCAGCAACACGGAGTGTTCAGAACCGGAGCGTACAGTGGTATTTGTGTATACAACAGGGAAGGGACACGGGATTTTCACAACCTGTTAAGGGACTTGGTAGTGTTTGTGATGATGCTTGGGTGTGCAAGGGATTGAGCCGACATGTGGGTGGTGTGTTGGTGTGCCAGCTGATGGCCAATGACGAGAATGGTGGAGGAGCCCCGCTGCCGCCGCCGCCACAGCCGCCACCCACACCGCCGCCGGCCGGCCACCAAGCACCCCGCCCGCAAGCGCTACAGCAGCAGCAGCAGCAGCACGGCTCGCCCTCCCGCCAGCACCCGCAGCAGCAGCAGCAGCAGCAGGTGCCCCCGCACGGCGCACAGCAGCATGGGGGCCCGCCATCCTCACCCTCTCCACCGTCGCACCCGGGGCAGCAGCAGGCCGCCGCGCAGGCTGCCCAGGCCGCTCAGCAGCAGCACCAGAACCATCACAGCCACGCGGCCACAGATTCGAACCTGGTGACCGCACTCCAGGGAATGCCGCACAACGCGTTTATGAGCGTACTAGCCGTAGTCACTCGGTGAGTGTGCATCAACACGTATGCAGTACAATTGTACAACACAGTGTACAACACATGCTGGCCCGCATAACCTGCGCATGATCTGTGTTTGGTTTAACCCACACTGCTTGATGCGCCTGCCGCAACAGCAAACAGCCCTTGTGCAATAGTGCAGAGTAAGGTACTTGGCAGTGGTCTCGGGCTGTGCCGTCTGTCGCGCGCAGACTTGGTTGCCGCGGTGCCTTGTCCCTGCCAAGTCGGCCAACGTACTTATGTACTGGTAATCATGTGTGAGCATGACAGCACTCATGTATTCGTGTGTGTGCACCACACGGACAGGCTGGTCGCTGCGCAGTGCCAGCACACGCAGCTGGTGGGTCAGCTGGTGGAGGTGATCCTGCGCAGCCTGCGCGCTCCTGGGCAGGTGCTGGCGGCGCTGCGGCGCGAGGTGGCGGTGGCCATGCAGGCCATATGCGACGCAGCCGCCAGCCGCTGGGCTAAGCTGCTGGCGGTGCGCCAGGGCGTGCACAGGTGGGTCATGGGTGGGCTTCCTGATGCTCCTGGTTCTGCAAGCAGAATGGGCCACTGCCCTGCCGTCGCCACAGCGCTGCGCTTGGTGTTCTCACACCCATCGTGTGTGTGTCGCCACATGCCGCCACCCGCTGATGTGATGTGATGTGATGTGATGTGATGTGATGCTCTAAACCGGCAGCGCTGCCAGTTGAGTGCGAGGGATGGACAAGCTCATGCGAGCGTCGCCTGCCGTATGTCGTATGGCAAGTGTACAACAGCTGGTATTTCACGGTACTGCACACGGTATGCACACGGTGTTGCAGCCGCCTGAAGCTGCAATGGTATTGCATGGTACCGCGCACGGTACCGCAGCCGCCTGAAGGTGTAACACTGCTGCACACGCTACTGCACACGATACATACCGCAGCCGCCTGAAGCTGTACGAGCTGCGTGAGCTGGTGGAGGCGTGCGACGCGTTCGCGGCGCTGGCGGAGCGCTTTGGCGCGCGCCCCGCGGCGCCGCTGCGGCCGGCGGTGCAGGCGCAGTGCAGGGGCTACCTGGAGACACTGCACAACAGGAGCATGATGCAGGTGAGTGATTGTTGACTGGTTGATTGATTGACGCAGCATCACTTGGCCGATCAGGCAATTCATTGAATGCGGCCAGCTGCAAAACAGGAGCATGATGCAGATGCGTGAGTGAGTGATTGGTTAGTTGGTTTGGTTTTGGATATTGGTCGACTACTGATCACTTGGCCGATCAGGCCATTCATGGATGAGAACCTGCACAACTGGAGCATGATGCTGGTGGCCACGTAGCAGTAACAAACCGACAACCGTCTGCACGCATACGAGTCAACCATTGGTTCAGCACAAATAGGTCAGAGGTAGTGCACTGTGGTCCTTGGACTGGGGTGTGCTTCAACTGGCACAAGCTGCAAAGTTTGACCATCATGGTGTGTTATGAGCGGGCTCGTTGACCTGCTTCTCCATCCCACAAATAGTGCGTGCATGGGTTGTTGAAGCTCCCGCTGTGCTTGTTTGTCTGCATGCGCTTGCCCTCTGGCGCGCAGCTCCAGCACTTAGTGGAGGCCGAGCAGTGGACGCCTGCTGAGGTGCCCTCATCGTTCCAGGTGCGTGTGCGTGTCTGATCCACGTATGCGGGTGTATGGGCAAGGGCACCCACTGCCCAGCCTTGCAGGTTGTTTTGTCCGCTGGCTCAGCCTGCAGCATGTTCGGCCGGTTTATTAAGCAGGGAAGCACAGGTGCCTGCCCGTGCCATGGTTACACCCCGCATATCTCAATATCTGCATCCGTGTTACTGCCTTGCTGTTGGTCTTGAGTTAGAGGAAATATGACACTTTTGGCTACAATGCTCCTGATCCTAGCACATCATGACTGCGGTACGGTGATGCTTGCAGTACAGGGCCACGTGACAGGTCTTATTACTCTTATACCATGAATCATACATAACTCATAACATTATGATGCTCTGCTGATGCTCCTCTGTGCAGGAGCTAGTGGTGCGGCTGGTGCTGCGGGATGAGTCCGCGGCGACGGCTATGCTGAGCGGCACCGCGGACCTGCTAGGTGGGTTGGCCATGCCTGGAGTGGGACGATTGCATCAGTGCTGGCTGTGGTTGTTAGCTCACGGCCTGCCAGCCAGTGGCCCGGGGCAGCCCTCAGAGAGGGGGTCCGGCACATAGGGATGTGATTGTGTGAAGGCCTGCGGCGGCTGTCGACACGCCCCTGCTCCACCTGGGCTAAGCAAGCGGTGTGCAGTGCACCCAAGGCACTTTGCTGAAGGTTTCGGGGGCCATGCGTTGTCTCACAATGTCATTGGTGAGACACATTGTCCATGCGGCCATATTACACGCTGCCTGTTTCGCCTGGTGGTTGCTTTGCCCCTCCTCTCAGGCATGGGGCCGTCCGCGTCCGGGCCTGGTGGGAGGGCGCAGGGAGGTGGGATGCTGTCTGCAACGTCGTCCCTCGCGCTCACCCCAGCAGCCTCCAGCAGCGGAGCTTCAGGTGCGCCCCGCCCACCCGCCCGCCCGCGCTGTGCGTCGTATTACCGGACACGCTCGGGCATGCTTGCGCCCCTGGCCCGCAAACAAACGCAATCGGTGCACACAACACCATACACATTATCCATCCAACATGGTGGATTCCATGTCGCTTTCTGGTTTGGTCATGATGACGACCTTGCCGGCCCCCAATGACCCTCCCTGGCCCTCCCTCGCCCCTACTCCAGGCGTGGCCCAGGTGGCTCCGCTGCTGGTGCCGCTGCAGCCCAAGCCCAAGAGCTTTCATGTGGTCAACGCCGCGCTGATGGCGCTCAAGCTGCTGGACGCATACCTGCAGGTGTGCAATGCGGTACATTGCAAGAGGGAGGCTGAGGGGAAGTCGGGAGGGAGAGGGCGGCGGGGAGGCAGGGGGAAGCAGGGGAGGGGGAGGAGGGATGGGAGGGGGGGGCACTCGGTCGGGAGGGCTGCACCCACCTAAACCAACACAAACCCCCACAGCTACACGACTGCACTTGGTGTCCTACATTAACCCCATGTGCAACCAGAGGCTCGCATGACTGCACATGCTGGTGTGCATCACCATCTTTTGGCCCCTTATGAGCTGTGAGCGCCCCCCTTCGTGCAACGAGGCATGCTGTGTCGTGTTGGCTCGCTGAGAATTGTTGTCGCACATCGCGTGCTCATATGTTATGCTACGTCATTCGTGTGCTGATATGCATCACGTGCACATATGCTATCTACTGGCTGACATCCTTGCCTGCATGTGCGTGTGCTCCCTGCGGTGCTCGTGCAATGCAGCTGGCGCACGTGGTGCCTCAGCTGGGCGGAGACATCGCAGGACGCTGCGCAGAGCTGCTCAAAGCCTTCAACACGGCAACAGCGCAGCAGGTGTGTGAGCGGGGCTGTGGGTGCCGGAGGGGGAGCGGGGCGGGGCGTGGCAGGAGTGTTGACCTTGACAGCTGCCCGTACAGCGATGCTGGTGCAGGCTTTTCCATACCCTGATTGCACTTCATGCACTTTGTGCGTCTGACCTTGTGCTTCCTGGTCCCATGGGCTGTGAGGATGCCGACTTCAACTTGCTGTTTGCTGCCCTGTCGTCGGCAACCAGGCTGCAAAGCCTGACCTTGGCCCTGGCGAACAAGCATGCCGCAAGGCAGCCGCCTCAAGAGGCGCGCTGCATGCTTGATTGCTTGCCTGGAATCACAGGAACAGCATACGAGTCCACGCTGCACGCGCGTGCACACTGATACCCACACAAGTTCTGCTCTCGCGGCCTGTTAGCGAGCCATCACGGGGAAATTTGATTCAAACACGCCGCATGCACTGTGCGCATGGGGCTTATAAGCTTAAATCTTGAATACACGCTGAATTAGGCTCAAGGTGGGCTTCGCTGCGGCATGTGGTGTGTGTGCGCAGGTGCTTGGCGCCGCCGCCATGCGCAGCGCGGGCCTCAAGTCCATCAGCGCCAAGCACCTCGCGCTGGCGGGTCAGTCGCTGGGGCTGCTGCTGGCGCTGCTGCCGTCGCTGCGCATGACGCTCGCGGACTACATTGATGCACCCAGGTGGGCCGGGGATTGGGGGGGGAAGAGTGAGGGAGTGGAGGAGTGAGAGCATGCACCCAATTGGGCCAGGGGGGGCGGAGAATGTGGGAGTGTGACAGCGAGGGAGTGCGACACGATGCAGCAGTGAGGCAGTGAGAGAGCGAAGGCGTGATGGAGGCTTCTGGAACGCAATGCATGCCATTATGTGGCTGTCAGTGTGTTGTGCGACATGCAGTGTGCCACCGGCATGCTGCGGAAGCGGCAAGTTGTTTTTGCAGGTGCGCTACTCCAACCACGTGGCGTGCCTCAACAGTTCACCAGTAGCTTGGTCATCATCGTCCAGCGTGCCTCTGTGGGTGACCTGCACAGTCTATGTCGCAGCTGATCATGTGGACCCTGTGTTGGTCTCTGCTGCTGCTGCCCGGCAGGCGCGTGCTGCTGCTGCTGGAGTTTGACCGCCTGAGCCAGGACCTTGCGCTGCATGTGTCTGAGGTGCACGCCAAGCTGGTGGCCATCATGCAGGTAGGTGGTGATCAGTAATTCATTCCCGGGGGCAATCAGGCTGCGTCCGTTTCACCTGCTTCCTGGCCCTAGGTGGTCCACGCCGGCTGACAGGACGTTACCGGTTTGGGCGCTAGTTGAGGCTGTCCTGCCAAGCCCTATTCCTCACTTGAGCCGGCAGCAGTGGTCCTCGGGGGGAACATCCCTGCTCCACGAGAGCTCCTGCTTACGCGCTGCATCAAATTAGCATATCCACGCAGGCTTGAGAGTTTGGGGGCAACGACAAGCACAGCCCTGCATGCGCCCGCTGCACAAATCACACACGCCCAGCAGTGCAGCGGACATGAGCCTGCAGGCTTGGCAGCATGTGTCAAGGCTGTGGTTGGCGTTGCGCCTGAAGCTTGCGTGAGGGGGCCGGCCTTGGCCAACGACGCACACTAGCGCAACGGCCTGTGATACCCTGGAGCCCAAATCTGGGCCCGAACAGCCTACAGGGCAATGTGAACCACACGGCTGAACTGACATGTGTGCACTTCGCTGGACGTATACTGGTGATGTGCACACATGTTAGCTCACGCGTGTCGTCCACATTGCCCAGCAGGATATTTGGGCTCGGCTGTGGCCTTACGGGTTTCACACCACAAACAACCAAAGAGCACTTTACTCTTCAGTTAATTCAGGGGCAACCAGCCTGGCACCACCCGAACAGAAAAGCTTTCCAGTGCGCTCCCTAATAAGGTCGTCGGCGTCTTGCGCACTAGCATGCCGCCACACCCAAAGTGGCAGCGGTTGGGATTCCTTATGTAGTTATGTGGGCAGGGCCTGATATCATCAGGTCTGATGATGGCAGCGTTGGGGCAGAACCCAGCCTTCTTCACATCACTGCACTTCATGTATGCCACAAGCAACTCGTGTCTCGCATGGTTCTTGCAAGTTAACAAGGCCGATACGGTGTGCGAGTCGCAATGCCTGGCAGCATGGACGCGCGCTGCGTACGTGCGTGAGCGTCCAACGTCCTGCTGGAAGCACCTGCGCAGGAGCCTGGCGCTGCCGCATGCCGACTGTGCCGCTCCACACCTAAGCCGCCATGGCCCCCGTCCACTGATTGCCACCGTAAAGCAATCAGCACTTGATGACGATCCTGGGATGATGCGGATGTATCAAATGCTTTGTGTGATATTGATTATGCTAATACTGTGATACATCAAATGCTTGGTGTGGACGTGTGCGGTGTCTCTGTGTGTGCGCGGCGTGTGTGTGTGTGTGTGGCTCAGGACCGTTTGGTGGCTGCCGCGCGGCAGCTGGTGAGCGAGGCTGACTCCTGGGCGCTGCCGGGCGGCTCCGGAACCGCCGGCCCCGGCCCCGGCGACGCGCTGCGCATGCTGGCCAAGCAGCTCTCCACGCTGCGAGGCGTGTTGCAGCCGCTGCTCGCGCCCGAGGAGATCCACTTCATCTTCGGCCGCGTCGCGCACGCCGCCTCAGACACGCTCGCCGCCGCGCTCGACAGCCTGCCCTCCCCCGCGCAGGCGCTCGCATCGCTCAGCACCGCTTCCGCTTCCGCAGGCGGCGGCGGCGGCGGCGGGCACCACCAGCACACCAGCAGCGGCGGCGTGGGCGGCGTGCGCGGGATGCTGGGGATGGCGCCGGCGGGCGCGTCGGCGGGGGCAGCGTCGGCGGGCGGGATGGGGCATCACGCGCCGGCCGCACACAGCGCGCTGGCGGCGAACCTGGCGATGGCGGGTCCAGGGGGGGCGGAGCGCTGGGAAGCGACGCGGCGCGCCAACGCGATCTTCGCGCTCCAGACGTTGCAGGTGGGTCACCGGCTGTAGTAAGTTGCTTTGGGGTGGGTTCGGTGCAGTCAGGTTGCAGTCGTTCTGTACAGAACACAGACCGACTGGCAGCACACCATGGCTTGTGGGAGCAGCCGCGTGAGCGCGTGCCTGGCTGACGTTTTAGGGTTTAGGGTTTTAGGGTTTAGGGTTTAGGGTTCAGGTTTTGGCCTGGCTGACGTCCTTGCCTTGCAGTGCGGGATACCAACAGCACCTACCCTCGTCTGCCGCTTGGCCCTGCCAGTAATTACGCAGCTCTATGCTGTGGCATAGTTACCAGCAGATGTAGACAGTGTTGACTGGGAGCATGTCTCCCCATTGCTAGTACCCATTGTCTCGTGCGGTCATGCCTTTCTCGTGACCTCCCCGGCCGCCTTCCTCCTGCATGCAGAGCCTACCTCTAGACCCAGCGCTCGCCCCCAGCTACCTCAGCCGCCTGCAGACCTTCGTCACCAAGCACTACGGCCTGCCACCCTCCGCATCCACCACACCCGCCACATCCACCACACCCACCAGTCTCACGCCAAGCGCCTCGAGCAGCGCCCTGACGGCGGCACCCGCTGCGGCCCAGCCGCAGCAGCAGCAGCAGCTGCCACCAAAGCCGACCGCCGCCGCTGCTATCCCCGCAGGTGGACACGCCCCCAGCAACCTCAAGCCTCCTGCTGCACCCTCGGCGCTGCCGCCGCCGGCAACAGCAACATCAGCGGCAGGCGCTGCCGCTGGCACCGGCATTGCTGGCGTAGACGGAGCGCCTGCGGCAGCAGCGGCGGCACCGCCGCAGCCGCAGCCGCAGCCGCCCTCACCGTTAGCACGTGTGCAGTCGCCGTTGATGCCCCCGGGATCCGCAGCACCGGCTGCGACTGCTTCGGAGGTGAGCCATGCAGCACCTCAGCTGGGCAACGCACCACCAGTCAGCGACGGTGCAGCAGCGGATGGTGTGCTGACTAATGCCGTGGCCGGGCCGCACACCACTGCGGAGGGTGCGGCGGCAGGCCCGCTTCACTCTGCAGCCGGCCATGTAGGGCCGGACGCATCTGCCAGATCAGCAGTGCCTGCTGATGAGGCCGCAGCCCCACCTGCCGCTGCTGATGCTGACGAAGGCCCATCTGCCGCTGCTGCTAGTGGTGCTGGCCATTCGCGTGCGGGCGATGCTGACCCCGCTGCGGCAGCCGCAGCACGCAACAGCTGCGGCGGCGGCGTTGACGGTGACGGCGGTTTAATGCGCGACGAGTCGTCATTTGCATCTTCAGTGCTGGTGTATCGGTCGGCGCCCGCGGATGAATCGCCTGCTGCCGCTTCCGGCTCCGCCTCGCTGCCGAATCGTGCGAGCATGATCTCCAACATATCTGCTCGCTCCATTCGAACGGCCGCCACAGAAATGTCGCACATGTCGTCGGTGATTATCCATTCCGATCAGGAAGGAGAAGAAGATGAGGATGAGGATGAGGAGCAAGAACAGGAGGAGCGGGACGAGACAGAGGTGCAGGAAGAGGGGCGTGTGGGGGGTCACGGCACAGGGGATGTGCAGGAGGGGAATGGGGAAAGGCAACGCCACCACCAGCACAGCGCACTGGTGGACATGCCACACCTGCAAGATGAGGCGCCGGACCATCTGCAAGGTGGCATACATCAGCCCGGCTCCGGACCCGGGTCTCGCTTGATTTCGGAGTCGGTTTCGGAGTCGGTCTCGCCATCGGCATCATACTCGACGCTGTCGCTGCTGGGCACCGGCGGAGGCGGCGACACGGGCGCGACGTCAAGGACGTCGTTGGCAGGCGGAGGTCTCCTGCAGCAACAGCAGCAGGAAGAGCAGCAGGAACCTCAGGAGCAGCAGGCGCATGCGCTGCTTCATCCTGTGGACCCACCGGTGCACGCGGTTTCGGAGCCGTCCCAGCAGCAGCTCCAGCAGGAAGAGCAGGTAGAGGGTGAGGGTCTTGTAGGTGGGAGCTTTGCTGCAGCTCAGCATCTGAGCCAGCCTCGCCACCGTCTCCACCAGGACGGCGATGATGGCCAGTGGCAGGACGGTCAGGACCCGCCAGAACAGCCAGCGGCGGACGTGCCCGCACATGACCCACATCAATTACATCAACACCTCCTTCAGCAAGACCAGCCACAGCAACAACAAGACCCTCCTGGCCAGCAGGATAAGCAAGGGCAGCAAGCAGGGAATGCGTCATCGGAGCAGCAGGCCGAGCAGGCGGTCACAAAGCACAACCTCCTCGACCCACAACGGCAGCCTTACCAGCCGCCTCAAGACGGTCCGCCCCACGATGTGCTGCCAGCTCAGGAGGAGGTTGCTAGTGACGCAGACTTGTTGGGCTTGGCAGACGATCAGGTTCCGTACGGATTCTCTGGCGGCGGGGAAGCAGCTTCCGCCACCATCAGCGGCGGCGGCCGTGAGCATCCTGATGCCGTCAGCGTGGACTCTGCTGCGGACACGGCTCCCGCTGCTGGTGCCAGCACGCAACCGCACCCGTACGAAAGCGCCATTGGGGTAGAGACACCGCAGGCTGCTGCAACCGCCGCCGCCGCTGCTGCTGCTGCTGCGCCTGCCGCCAGCACCCCCACCGGCAGTGTGCTGGACAGCTTGCTGGGCGGTGCAGAGCTGCTCGCTGATGAGGACAAGGAAGAGGAGGACAAGCTGAGCCGAGCAGCGGCTCGCACATCTGCTGACGCCGTCTCTCACACTGAGGTGGCCGGGCCGCTGGCTGACGGGCCGTCAGGCGCCGATGAGCAGCCGCCCGACGGGTACAATGGTGGCGCAGAAGCGGCGCCTTTGCCACGGCAGGCAAGCGCTGAGGAGGCGCTGTTGTAGGGGCTGTGTGGCCGCGTTTGCTAGGCCTGTAGCTGTGGCGTGATGGTTTTCGGCTGCAAGCAGTATTTTGGAGGACAGAAGCAGGACGCTACTTCTGTTGTTGCCTTGACCAGGCAGCATCCCGGCCATGGCTGTCGTTTCCCCCTCTAGCCTGTGATGTGGTGTGCAGAAGGGCATGATGGGCATGTGAGCGGCCATCGCTTGCTGCCATGTCACACGTGCGTCATCAGTGCCGCTTTAATTAAGTTGCGTGTTGTGTGTTTCGCACGAACACGGCGGTCGCCAACCGCCACCCCTCTCTTCCTCCCACCGTGCGGTATACCGGGCCTTTCTCAATCACTGCTGGGTGCGTGCGCGCACATGCGCGTGGGGATATGCTGTGTGTTTACCCTTCCACCGGCTACAAGTGACCATGAGCATAGAATGACATATCGTCCTGGTAGACAAGTGTACATCACATTGCCGCACGGTGAATGTTTGCTATTCCAAACTGTTGTGCTTTTGGCATCAGGCATCGACATGAACGCTAATGCGTTGAACGGGCGCACATTTTACCGCTGTGTCGATCCTCCGCACCCACCCGTGTGATAGCCCCATCACAACCTGAATATGTGTCTCAGCTTGACTGGTTGCGTTGGTACAGCTCCATAAGCGAGTTGGGAGATATTGAAACCGCTCCCACAAACCTACTGCTTGCATGTCCTGTGTGGGCTATTCACCTGTAAACCGGTTATGCTGCAGGTGCACCTGGTTTCGGAGGCTGTCGTGTGGCCCTGTCACCCATGCTGCCGCATGCAGTGTTCTTACACTTACTAATGAGGCACATTGTGAAGCATTACGGAAACTGCTGATAAGCTATTCACGGCTGGTGGATCCTTCCAAGAAGTGCGGCAGCGATCTGGATAGCACGCGAATGTGCAGAGGCTAGTATGTGTTGAAATGTTTCATTGATTTGGGCCTGATGAGGGTGGGTCAACGATCCGTCCAAGACCAGCAGCACACACGACCTCATCCCCACGACGCCAGCAGCATAACCTCACTACTGCTGTGCATGATTCAGTCCGCAGCAGGGTGCATCCAGCAGGGCTGGGGCTGCCAGCACAAGGCCATGCTCGTTTGGTGCGTGCGTGCTGTCCATCCGAGAGTGTGAGACGAGCGCTAGCGAAGGGGGTCCTGCTGGGGCAATGACTGACGGTGTGAATGCATTAATTCCTTGATAGGAGCTGGGACACTGCCCCCCAGGACCTGGCAGCTGCTTGGGTAGCTCCCTACAGAATGCTCAACACCCTATTGCAAGAATATTGACGCTCCACAAATTCACGCAAAGACCGCTGTTGCACGTGCCAACACAGTAGCTACACCAATCGGGCAGCGCTGTTGCAGCTGTTCAGCCCTTGTGGGTCAGCAGTCAGACGCGTAGAGCCAGCACCGCAAGCTGAGTCAAGAGGCAAGCTGAGCGATTATGTCCCTCCTAGGCTGGTATGCCAATATTCCTCTATGCAACCCTCCCATGAGGGGCACGGCTAGCACAGCGAGGGCAGGGTCAGTCGCAGGTCAGGCTGACGTCCGATGGTAGCACCTGATTCCGCCGCTCTTGGACGTACCCGCTGCAGCAGGCCTGAACTTACAATACAACCCGTGTCGCTGCCAACTTCTCACTTCCTGGCACGACACAGAAAGGCCGCTGCACCGCAGCGCACGTGGTACAGCAGCAGTAACCGCAGCACACGTTACCTGCCTGGCCCTGCCCCCATGGACTAGCACCTACAGGAGGCTGGTTTTACGGTTTAGTAACAGCCGACCTCCTCAGCCTCAGGACAATGCAGCAGACGCCGGCGGGGGGCGTTCCTGCGCCCCCTATTATCGACATCGGCGTGTACCGTGTGTGGCCGCTGCTGGCGCCGTCGGGCCCGCAGGACGCGCTGCCGGAGGGCGGCTCTGCGGATGTCGGGGGCGACGGCGGCGCCAACGTCACAGGCGTGTGTGCAGGCCACCAGGTAGGCGAATGCACCTGGCGGGCTTAAAGCGCCCTTATACCTTATAACTTCATTACTGCGTATGAGCGCTGCATTCCTTGTCTGGATCGTGTGCTCTTGACGCACACACTACCTGGGGTTGAGCGAAGAAATGGCTTCACGCTGACGACGCACAATTGGGGCTCATATCGCTCGACATTGTTTACTGTAGCTTCAATGCGAGTGCATGTATCGGCGACATGAAACAGACTGCGCGACCAAGGACGAGGAATGGTGTGTGTGTGGAAGGGTCCCACAAGGGTTCCCTCAAGTTCGTGCTTCAACTTGTTGCCACATCCCCAACACACAGCAGGCCCTGCGTGCTGAGCACACGTTGTCGTGCTGTACCTTGCACTGCCGTGTTTGGTACCGTGTTTGATGCCAGCCTGCTGCCTCCTCCACCCCAACGTGCGTAGGCGGAGCGCTGGCCTCTCTACACCAGCCTGCCAGATGAGTACGACCCCGTGGCCTGGGCAACGTCCGGGGCCGGGGCGACGCCCTGGCTGCGCTATGCCAGTCGCTCGCTGCTGCCCAGCGCTGGCCTGTCGCTGGGGCTGCTGGGGGTGGCGGTGGCGCTGCTGGCGGCCCTGCTGATCTGGTGCGTGCGTGGGTCGGGCGGGGGTGCTGACACCACCATGCGGACGCTTACATGCGTGGATTCCGCCTGGCAATGCACAAGCATGGGCCCTTGTGCTTTCCTGACAGACTACGGTGTCTGTACGCGATGGACCCGACCGCTGAATGTCCACGTCCAGGGCTGTGCAGTTTGCAAGGTTATTGCCGAAGTTGGCATGGTTGAGATGCACATCCAGCATATATGTGCATTGGCTGTGTTGCATATATGTCAGTGCGTCACCCACCTGTATGCCGCACGCAGGATGACGGTGGTGGGTTGTACCGCCTGCATGCGGCGGCGACGCGCCCGCGTGGCGGCCAACGCTGTCGCCCCACAGCCGCCCTCGCCCGCCTCGCCGCCATCACCTGCGGTACAACCTCTGCCAGTACCTCCACTACCATCATCACTGACTAGTAGTAGCAGTCAGACGCGATCTCGCCGCACCGCCAATAGTCCGGGCGGCAGGGACGGTGCTGCCGTGCGAGCTGGCATTCCCATGCTGACCGCATTCGTAATGTTAGGTGTGCCATGCAACGAGGGCTGGCGGCAGCCCCAGCATTCCCAGCAGACCCAGCAGCAGCAGCAACGGGGTGGGGTGCCGCAGCAGCCGCAGCATCAAGAGCCCAACCAGAGCAGCCGACACAGGCTGTCATACGGCTGGGCCACGTTCCCTGGAGCTGGCGCCAGCAGTGGTAGCGGTGGTACCGCCACGGGCGTGCCTGTGCCACATGCGCTGTCAGAGGCAGCTATCCTCACGGAATCCGCTTCTGAACCCAACGCACACATCCCATCCATCTCTGCAGGCCAGCCCTACCAACGCACAACACCCCAGTCAGATTACTTCACCACAACCCATCAGTCACATCAGTCAGTACCTGTAGACGCAAGCAATCGGATGCCTGTACACCAGTCATTGGAATCATGGCCGCTGCCGGCTGTTGAAGTGCCGCCGGAGGGGGTGCGGAGCAGTGGGTGGGCTGGGTGGGCTGGCGGTGGCGGCGGCGGCGGCCACAGCTGCGGTGGCAGCGGTAGTACGGCGCAGCAAGCTCTCAGGGTGAGAGAGGCACTGACGTCTAACCACACAAGCTGTGGCCTTGCTGACTTGATGATGGCGGTGACAAACCTTGCGATCTCTGGACTTTGATTTCCCACCGAACAGGTGCACGGCGAACAGCGGCAGCGCAGTACTGGCCACGGTGTTGCGCATTGCTTGTGTGTCCCAACTTGCACCTACACGCAAATGTGCCCGGATGCACTACCACACCACAGGCACCACCAGCACTCTCGCATTTGTGGGTTCACAGACGGAGGAATGGGGCAGCAACGCTGTGCTGAACTGCTGATCGGTCCACCGGCCTTGTGTTGCTTTGCCGCACACAGGCCATCACAGCGCTGCTGCTGCTCGCCACTCTGGCGTGCGCTGTTGCCGGCATGGTGGGGCTCGGGGGTGCGCCACGCAAGCTGCGGGACGTTTGGGGTGCGGTGGGCGCCGTACGCGACCACATGACCGGCGTCGAGGACCAACTGACCAGCCTGAAGGCAGGTCACTCTTACCGTACTTGCAAGTTGCAACGCCTGTCACACTTTTGCAAAGCGTGCATCCCCACCTCCATACACATGTGAGCAGGAGGGTTGATGCTCAAGGTGCACGATCTGGAAGCTAATATTGGCGATTTGGTATGTTCATTACAAGTGAGTACGTGTGTGTGCATGTGTGGGCATTTGCGCAGGTGCTGCTGACGGACGGGGTCAACTCCACGGTCACAACTGTATTGGATTCATTGGAACATCAGCTGGGCCTTAAGCAGATGCAGGACAACATGCAGGTATGTACTGCTTTAGGCCGTCCATAAGTTCATGACAAGGGTCATGGCAATGACCACGATTCATGCTGCAAAGCATTGAATACGGTATACAAGTTGATGGCAAGGTGGGTGGGCGGTGGCGGCATGCAGTGCTGGTGGAGCGCAACGGGACAGCGTGCTGGGCGGCTGTCCCGTTACTTACGCCATCCCCTGAATGCTTGGGTGGAGGCCACTGGATGATAAACGAATCATCCAGTCTAGGTGGACGGAACATACGTGATGTACATGCACATGTGATTTGCGTCCACCACAAGCCCGCATCTTGCCAGCTCTGTAATCCTCGATCCTCAACCCTACAACCCCAAACCCGTCAGCATTACGATGGTGGGCTGCCGGATTCCGACCTTGCTAAACTGTTTTGCACACATGGTGTCCATGTCTGTGTCTATGGCTGTTTCGTTTCAGTGTACGACAGACTTCAGCAAGCGCATCCCGGACCTGGTGGCATCCGTACCGCCTGCCATTGATCAGTACAGCTCAGCCGCCCAGCAGCTCGCCGGCGCGCTGAGTGCCCTGCAGCTACCTCTGGCTTCCTACACCCCGCAGCAGCTGCAGCGCCTATCAGCGTCAGGTAGCAGCAGCTCAGCCCTGCCCGGCTTACTGTCATCCGACCCTAGCAGTATAGGCAACGCCAGCAGCAGCGCTGACCCTGCAGGCGTCGTGTCGGCAGATGATTCAGGCGGGATGCTGCAGTACAGTGCCACCCTTGTACTGCAGCAGCTACAGCAGCTACAGCCGGAGGGCTTTGCTGCGCTGAGCCTGGGCCAGGTGGTGCGGCTGAGCAGGACGGGGGCTGTAGCGTGGGGGGGGCTGCAGGACCAGCTCCAGGGTGTATTGGATGGGGTCACGCAGTACATTCAGGCGCTACAGACAACCAGGTGAGGTTTGCATGTGCTCTGAAGCGTCATGTGTTGACTTCCCGTATGCGATGTTCAGGTTCATGATCAGGTTGCGAAGCATCGTTGCATGCATTGCATTGCTGGGCCAGGCAGGTGGGTTGGATTTGGCGCAGGATGACTGTGCTGTGATTGCACATGTGTAAATCATCATATGTTTTGCAGTGCGATTGATGTCACGAGAGCATAGGTGCCTCTGTGACACTGGTGCTGCCCTCTGCCTGGCCCCTGCACGCTGTTTCATGGCATACACACCCGCTCGCCCTGCACACAACCCGCGACAAATGGCCACCAACGCACCATTCCCTCAACGCCAGCAGCGCCGCCAACACCACCACAACCACCAGCAGCGCCCCCCTGGACTTGAGCCGGCTCTCCCAGGCGCAGGCAGATGCAGAAGCAGGCATGGCCAATGCGGTGTGGCGCCCCGGCTCCGGTCTCGCCGACACACAGCGCTCCCTGGAGGTCCTTGCCGTCACACAACGCACCAGACGGTACTACACGCTCGCCTCCGACGTCGATCAGATCAGCACAATGGTCGCCGGCCTGGTAGGGGCCAGCGTCGGCGCTGCAAGCAGCGTGTCCAGCAGCAGCAGCCCGCCGGCGGCTCCGGAACCACCCTCACCGGCTCTGAGACCGCCGCCGCCGCGCCGGTCGCCGCCGGCTGCTCGGCGGGGAACAACTGCTGCTCCTCGTTCTCCTCCTGCCGCCAAGCGTGGACGCCGCCGCCTGCAACAGACCATGCCATCCAGCCAGAGCAGCGGCAGCAGCAGCCTCAATGAGAGTGTCACCACCAGAGACGGCGATGTGGGTGCGCTGTACTGGCCGTTGGCTGAAGCGGCAGATTGGTATAGCGGTGGCGACAGCGCAGATAACTCTGGTCAGTCTGGTGACAGCAGCGGTGGTGGTGGTTTGAGCTCCGCCGGCGGGGTTCGCAGCCCGCGGGGGTGCGTGCTGGGCTTGCTGGCCCGCGTGCGCAGCATTGACGCCAACGTGGTGAACACCGCTAAGTGGGGGGTGCTACTGCGCAACGGCTCAATGACCTCGGTGGGTGATTGGATTAGATATTGGCTCGTGTTGCAATGTGAATTCGTGGCAGGGCCTGCACGCAGGGCCTGTAAACAGACAAGGGAGTTGAAAGCGGCAGATGGGGAGGGAAGGGGAGGGACAGGTGGGTACACGGGAGGGAGGGGGATTGCAAGGCGGAGGCAAGAATCGCAATCATGGGATTGCTCACAGGCTGGCAGGCAGCCAGGCACACAACCAGCACGGGAAAGTGCTCCCAATCGGACATACCGCACGTGCGGGTGTGTGCCTGGTGGTGGTGGATCAGGTTCTGCCCTACCTGGAGCAGTACAGCGCAGTCATGGAGGACTCCTTCGCGGTCACCCCTCAGCAGGCGCCAGATGACAACGGGGCGGACGGCGACCGCGACGGCGATGACACAGCCACCGCCAGCGCCACAAACAGCAGCAGCAGCAGCAGTGATCCAACGGGGCTTGGAACAGGGAGACGCTTACACAGCGTGGCAAACACGCTGCGCGTTGCGCTGTCAAGCTCGGAGGAGGAGAATGGCGACGCGGCTGGCCGCATGGTTGCCGATGGTGCTGGGGGTCGTCCTGGTGCAAGGCGCAAAGCGGACCCGCCAGCGCAGCGTCTGGAACCAGCCTTGCAGCTGGCCATCCAGCTGCCTTTGGTGCGACGTGCCCTGAACCAGGTGCTCTCTCCTGAAACATCATCATCGTCATCGCCCTCATCGCCATCCCCACCAGAAAACGCAGCAGACGCAGGAGCGGCGGCTGCGCAGTCCACGTCAACGGCAGGGCACGGGGCATCGGGGCAGCTGGGTCCTGGCGCCACCGTGCTTGCGTCGCTGTCTGCGATGAGTCCGCTGCTAGAGGGTGCGCTGCCGCTGCTGCCACAGCTCTCTGCGCAGCTAAACGTGCTGGCTGGCCGAGCTGCTGCAGCAGTACCCCTGCCCCCGGCCGCTGACCTAGTCAGCATCCTGCTGCTGCAGCAGGATGGAAGTACTGCAGGCAGTACCGGAGGGCCGGTGTTGCAAGCCTTGTTTGACTTGCAGTCAAACATGTCTGCGGTACGATCTACCCTCACGCAGTACAACACCACGATTGGGAACGGTACTGCTATCAGCAGCGGTACAGATGGGCAGCTTAGTGTGGCGCAGTACCACGCTGTACTGCAGCCGGCGGTTTCGGAGGCGCTAGCGGCGGCGCAACGGGCAGGCAAGGCGCTGAGCGCAGCGCTGGAGGGCGTGAAGGCGCGCAACGTACAGGCGGCGGCCCCGGTGGCCGGCGGCATGATTGGGGGTGTGGCGGCAGGCGTCGTGAGCGGCTCGCGGGTGATCGCGGACCGAATAGCGGTGAGTGGCGCGTCAATGGATGGATGCAGGGTTTGTCAAGCAACCTGAACAGGGCTGGTAGCTGATACAGGTGCATCTACTGGTATCAACAGCAGCTGGGAGCAACCACTGCATCTGCTGCATAACACATTCGCTGGCAACGCGGTAGCTGTACAGCCCCCGATCTCTGTATTGCTCATCATACCTTCTGGAACCACTGCACTCAATTGTTTCACTGAGTTCCGACGGGTTGTCTGACAATGCGGCGCAGGCGGCAAGCAAGGCGGCGACCGCTGCAGCAGATGCTGCACTCTCAACGCTCAACGCCACCGTCATCCCCATAGGCAGCGCTGCTATGTCCGCCGGCGGGCCTGGCGCCGCTGCTGCTGCCGCGCCCCCCATAAACCTGGAGCAAGGCTTGGATATGATTTCGTCCTTGCTCAACGCCAGCCTGGTGGGTGTGAGATCCCGACGTCAATCCTGTTCTGTACCAGTACCTGTATATGAAACTGCATATGCATGCTGCCAACTCCTGCAGTAATCACTCGCTGACATGGTCGGTTCGCGTGCTGTGTGCGTGGGCCCTGCGTCACACATCATTTACACTCCTCCATGCGCCCGTTTCACCTGCTCCCCACTGCTCCAGCCCTCATCGTGTGTGTCGTGTGCTCATATGTGAGTCAGGAAAAGGCCCTCGCGGCGCGATGCAGTGCGATTCCCGTGCGTCCGTGCAATGTGCATGTGCGTAAGGACGTTAGGATGGCAGGAGGCACCAGAACCAACGTGTTTGTTTGTGTGTGTGCACATATGTGTCTGTGCTTGCACCCCCCGTGTGTCCCGGCAGGCCGCGCTGCCTGCGCTGAGCGGTGCGCTGAGTGACGTCAACGTGAGGGCGTCAGAGATGGCGCAGGGGGACGGAAGCCAGCTGGTGGGTCGGTGTGTTCAAGCTGTTTACTTCCCGTGGGGCCACACAGTGTGCTTTCCAAGGGGCCATGCAGTGTACTTTCCGTGGTTGATATGCGACGCCAGCGGGGTGCAGCCAGTGAACTACTGGATCTTGCACGCAGTGTGTGGGTGCTGCCACAGACACTGCTGCCTGATTTGCCTCGCCTGCAATCCGTGCATGCCTGTACTGTACTGTACTGCACTGTACTGCGCAGGTGACGAGCGCGGCGCAGCAGGTTCAGTCCGCCGTGAACGAGGTGGTACCCCAGGTGAGGATTAGGGCGTATGGCCTAGGGTGTTAGGGCTTAGGGTGTTAGGGTTAAGCACGGCATGGCACACAGCACACGCACAGCACAGCGTAGCACTAGAAGTGGTTGCCGAGAGCTGTTACAGGAATCATCCTAGCATGGCTTGGATGCATATGGGATGCAACTAGAGTGACACGCGAACCGGTGCACACACGCTTTGTTGGCGTGCTTGGGGTCAAGGGTCGGTCAGGTGGGGAAAGTGGTGTCGTGCTTCTTGGAGTTGTTTTAGGTGCGTGGCGCGGGTCCTTGCTGCCTCGTCAACACGGCCACGCGGCTGTAGTGCTGTACGTCCTTATCGGGAGGCAAGTGTCGGCCTTCACTTGGCGAAAATGCAGTCCAGATGTAAAACCCTGAAGCCATGGGCCAGAGCCATGCAATCGTTGTGCTGCGCAGGTGCTCGACGTGACGCAAGCCGGCGCCGCTGCAGTGGGCGATGCAGGCAGCGAGCTGCACAGCCACCTCAGCCAGCCCCTCAGCGCCGTCCTGCAGGACTACCCGCCGCAGAGCCAACACGTCCTCCGCATCGTCATTGGGGTGCGTTGGCGTACCGCACACACATGAATGACGCGCGCTAGTTTGTGTAGCATGCAAACCGAATAGGCTCATACTGTACTGATGGTTCTGCTGCGTGGTACTGCCTGTACTGATGGTTCTGCTGTGTGGTACTGCCTGTACTGATGGTTCTGCTGCGTGGTACTGCCTGTACTGATGGTTCTGCTGTGTGGTACTGCCTGTACTGATGGTTCTGCTGCATGGTACTGCCTGTACTGATGGTTCTGCTGCATGGTACTGCCTGTACTGATGGTTCTGCTGCGTGGTACTGCCTGTACTGATGGTTCTGCTGCGTGGTACTGCCTGTACTGGGCGACAGCAGTGGCTGATTTATTGTTCATGTGTTCATGCATGCAAGGAGGTGCATAAGCGTGTGCGCTTCTGCAGTCCTGCGCCCATCGCCCAGCAACGTGCTGTGCGCTGTGCACTTCTGCCTGCGCATTTACCCCCCGCTTCCCCCCTCCCCCTTTGCACCTCCCTTGCGTCCCCGTTGGCGTCCCTCATTTCACCCCGTTGCCTCTCATCTCTTCACTCCCCCTGCCACTCCTCTGCCCTACCGATCTCCTGCCGCTCATCCTTTCCTGTGCATCCCCCTCCCCCCCTTTGGTAGGTGCTGCAAGGCCTTTGGGGGTCGCTCATCCTGATGATACTGTTGATGCTGGCCGTGGCAGCGCTGGCACTCATGGCGCCTTGTGCCGGCACCCGCATCAGACCACCACCCACCACGAGTCGCCACCGCCACAGCCGCCGCCACAGCATCAATCATGCAGCTGCTGAGGACCGCAGCCCCGCTACAGCAGTGCCCATTGCTGCAGTCGTTGGCAACCGCAGCGATGATCACCACCGGCAAAGACAAAGCCTTGGCACCGCAACAACAACAACAAGAGCAGTAGGTGTTGTGGCTGCGCCTGCTGGTGTGCCTGTCCCTGCGCCCATGAATACCGCGGGTCGATCCCAGGATTACACCTTCTGCCCTGAAGCGCCACCAGTGCTGCTAGGGTTCCCAGAACGGCATGAACGCGCTGCTGACGCCTCTGCCTTCCTTAGCATGGATGAAATCGGCGACAACAATGACGATGCCATCAACGGAGGGGCGGGGGTGGACGCGTCTCTGGCGCCAGGCGGGCGGCGGCAGTGGTGCTTCTGCCGCGTGGGGGGCCTGCTGCTGCTGGTGGGGGTCGTGCTGGCGGTGATGCAGGTGGGCACAAGCAGCATGCGGCACGCTGGTGGGCGGAGGGACTCCTCACACTCACGCTGTTATCGTATGATCATCTGTAGCAGCGGCGTACATGGCATTACGGTAGTGCAGTAATGACACCAGCACTCGTCTGTTACTCCTGATGCCGCAGATGCACTGCACGCTGACGTTGGTGCACTGGTGCCATGCAAGTGCTTGTATCCCCGCCCCAGTGGATCGGAACTAACCTCACCTGGCACCAACACAGGGTTAAGGTGACGATATAGGGTCCCCCCCGACCAAATCCCGCAATACTCAGTCACCCTATCGACTACGCCCTGAGATGCGCAGGTTGCGGCTTGCGCTCTGGCGATGGCACTGTCAGCGCTGCATCACGCATGCGGCCCGCAGCCCGCGCTGGAGGCCAGCCTCCTCAACAAGCTCTGGACAGACGCCTACCCTCCCTACAGCAGCTATGCGGCCCCAGGAAGCGATCCCGCCTTGTTTCCGGACGGCAGCACACCCGGTTTCGGAGCCAGCGATACCACGGGCGGCGGTTTCGGCCTGAGCTTGGACGACGCGCCTTCATCAGTGGATCCCAGTCTGTCTGCGGTGCAGGGATATGTGTCGCCCTCCCTGTATCAAGCGCTGCTAGCCGGTCACCACGCGGTTTCGGTGTCGCTGTCGCTTGACGACGCAGCAGCGCCCGCAGGGGCCCAGCCAGGCGTGCTGCGTCTGACGGATCGCACTGCCGGCAGCGGTGGCGCCAGCAGCAGTGCCGGCAGCAGCGGTGGCAGCGCTGACGGTGGTCCTGTTGTGCCGGTAGCGCTGGTGATGGCGGCGTATTATCTATTCGGCCAGCCGCCCTCCCTGGATGTGGCACTCAGCGCGGCGCTAGGCGTGGACGTGCAGGCCAAGGTAAGCTAGAGCTCACGGAAGTGCAGTCCTAAACCACAACCACAACCACAAGTCCACAACCGCAACCTCAAGTGTACAATGGACGTGCAGTCCACAACCTCAAGTGCACAATGGACGTGCAGTCCACAACCACAACCGTCAAGGCGTCAAACCCCACGGTCAAAACCTCAAACCTACACTTTGCATCCCGGAAAACTGCAACTGCGAAGCCCTAGGTCCGCCGCGGCCCCAACAGCACACAGCCTGAGGAAGTTGCACGTGCGTGCGCGTCTCTCTATGCAGGTGGCCGAGGTCCAACAGGTGTATGAGACAATGCAGGACAACTTGCGCACCAAGGGCATTTCGGTGCAACCCACGGTACGTCACCGTGCTCCACACATGTGCACAGGTGTTGAGTGCGTAGCGTGTACCTCTGCTTGCATGTGCACTCTCCTGCTTGGGAACACAACATGACGATTGAATGTATCTGCAGCACGCTAACCCTTCATCCCTGTTCCCCACCTAAGAAAGCATGCACTGCAACTTGGCTTGTCAATGCTGGGGTTCAACCTGTCAGACAGCATGCATGCAATAGTTTATAATGGTTTTGCGCATGGCGTGCATGCATGCAGCTTGAGGCCTCGCTGGACACATTCAAGACGCTCATTGACAACGGCACGGCGCAGGTGCAGCAGGTGCGTCATGCACTCTGCATGTGACACATGCCTGCGCTGCATGCATGTGTGCCCCCGGCCAAACGTACTTTTGCGATAAGATGCAGGGCAAGATGCATGCATCAGCAGAGCCGCCATGCACGTCAATTCACCCAGCAAAATGCACCACGTCACAACTAGGCATCCGCGCTGTCCAGGCCCTCTGATGTGCAATGCATCCAGGCTGCATGGGGTTGTCCTGCCCAGGATTGCATAGGCGGTAGCCCGCTGTGCCCATCAAGAGCCTGCTTTAGACCGTAAACCGTAACCTGTAAACACCTTCGGAGCTTGCAAGGTGAGAATAAGCCACGATTGGCGCCTGCATGGACCGAGCGTCATCCTGTTGCCTGCATGATTTGTGCTTCTGGCACGTGGACTCACTGCGCAGGTGCTCCAAGACCTTGATCGTACCGCAGTGCTGCCGCTGTACGTGGCCGCCAAAGCGAGCGTGTGCTGTGGCGCCGCAGAGCTGGTGTACTGGCAGTGGTGCATGCTGACCGCTACAGGTGCGGTGCACTCGCAGCCACACACACACACACATGCCCTCGGTGACCGTTCCACTCGGGCTTGCCGTGCACGAGCACGTCCTGCTTGCTAATCATCAATCAACCTACCTGACGCCAAAGCCAGGAAACGACAACTGCGTGTGTGTGTGTGTGTGTGGATCAAACATACGTCACAACTGTGTGCTCACACCCATGATTTGTGTATTGATGCAGGCGCGCTGGCGCTGACTTGCGCGTGCCTCCTCATCTGCCTCACGCTGGCGGCGTCGTGCCAGCGGCGCCGCACACGACAATGATGACGATAGTGACCCATGCGCATGCGGGTTGCATGCATGGCGGCATTGCTTGAAAAGGCTCCCATGCACACATCACTTGGCAAGGTTGACACCGAAAGTTTGCAGCACATTAGGTGGAATGGTGCTTGGGGGATCTGGGTGTGGTGCAGCTGAACCGCTCTTGGCATCGGCGAAGATAGGACTGGGGGGGACAAGGGAACGCAATTGCAGCCAACAAGTGCCTCGCCCAAGGCTGCCGTACATGCATCTGGTAGTGAAGTTAAGAAGTGAGCATACCTTCAAAGTTCAAACCGCCAGTGGTCCATCCATGCTGCAGCCCATTGCTTGTGCGTGCCCGTAATCATTGAGTGGGTGGCAGCGCACTGACTGGTACATGCCAATGCAATCGAGACGGAGGAGCTGCGGATGGCGTAATTGATTGATTGAATTTACATCACTTGGCCAATCAGGCCATTCATGGATGATCATAGCAACGGTCATGGTGAGCGCTGGTGAGCACATGGTTTTGGCTGGCAGCCACGGCCCTGGGCATCACCGCGGCGTGCTGGTTGCATGGCTCATGCACAACACATGGTTGGGCATGCAAGCACACGCTCGCATGCATGCCTTCAGTGGTATGGCACCGGGGTGTGACGTGACCAGTGCTTCACATGACAGAATGAGTTATCCACATGACAGAATGAGTTACCGGCTGTCGCATCGCCAGGCACGGCTGCACGCATTGCGCCCAGCTGGTGTGCATTCAATGATTGCCAATTTGACGCACGCTACGTACGGTAATAAGCGCCGCACAGACCGCCAAAATCTGGTGGCATGTCATGTGCACGTGGAGGGCGTGAGTGGTTGGGATGCGGATCGTGTAATAGTGTAAAGCCCCCAGCCAACAACAAACAGGCGAAGCGCTCTGGTGTCGGTATGCATATCAGGGGCACCACAGGCATTACCGGTATTTCATTATTACTTGTAGCTCAGAGTATCCCATGACGGCGCTCGCTCCATGCCGGGGAGATGAGAGGACGGGCCTGAAAGCGGCGTCCATTGGTTATTACTGTAGTGAACACATGCATGCATCAGCCGTTCATGGGCCTCGCAACGCTCCTGGGTGACATCCGCGAATGCAGGCAGGCAGGCAGGTTAGGGCAGGTTGCCACCAGGGATCGCCCGTTGCTTGAGCCCTCTCCACCCGCAGCCTCTCATCTGGACTCCTCGGTGTCGACCGTGTGCATCCGAGGCCGCCGCTGTGCAGCCGGCCGCCGCCGCTACCTGCGGCCTGCAACGGGCGCAGCAGCTTGTGCGCCTGCGGGGCCTCCGGTGTACTCCCTCAGCGTCCTCAGCGCCGCGCTCGCCAGCACAGACAGCGTGACGGTGCCGATCTGGTTCGGTCGCACAAGAAGCCATGGCACAAGGCACAGGCCAGAATGAGCTGATTGAAGTTGCTGCCTTGAGGTATTGGTAGGGTGTCAACCAACATACTTTGCCCCTGCCTGGCCTGCGTGTACGCTCAAGTCCGCCGCACTCTGCACTGCCCAGCAGCTTCACCACGCCAGCCTTCATCTCATCTCACTCTACAGCATCGCCATGATCGACCGCCCATACCCACCTTCGTGCAGTCGTTCGCTCACGCAGCACCGCCATCACACCTGACCTCACCGATTTTCCCTCCCCTCCCACCCTCCCTCCAGGCAACCAGGCAGCTCCCCAGCCTCACCTTGCTCTCATCCTCGTCGCTGACGACATCCAGCACCATGTTGAGCATATCACCCCCCTGGCGCCCTGACCACAAGTCCTGCAGAGGTGTGGGCGGACGCGGCAAAAGCAGCGGCAGCAGCACTAAGCCCAATCAATCCTGACGAGCGCACACTGGCACAAGCGCACACTGTGTGTTCAGGGTGCAGACACTCCAAACCATACTACCCTACTTCAGGCGCTAGCTTGCCAGAGTGCGATGCAAGCACATCCACACAGTCAAGGCACGCATAGGCGGCGGCACCCAGAGCGTACGGAATGCGCAGTTCACCACTGGCGTACAGGTGCGATGTGGCTGCAGCCTCACGCCAGATTCGGAGATTCCCATGGCACCCAAGAGCACGCTTCCACAGTTCCATACCCACCCACCCCACATCGTATGTGGGGTGCTGTATCACTGCAAGTTGCTGGACCTTATCGGCCGCTCCTCTGGGTGCTTTCGCCGGTCACGGCAGTACTGATCCGCATGTTGGCATCTCTGTCTCTTCCTCACTGTCCCCACAAGAAGCGCCTTGGGGCGCACACATACACACCAGCGCGACCCCGCCTTATGCTGCAGGCAGGGCGCATGCACACCATTCCCTCACCTGCAGGTGCACGTGGCAGTAGCCCAGCGTCTTGAGCGCGCCTATCTTCTCAAACGCGGCCACGTCCAGCGACAGCGCGCGCGTGTGCATCAGGCGCAGGTCGATGCCAAAGCCGTCGCCGCCGCCAGAGAGCGTGGACTTGAGCTCTTCGAACGCGCTCGGCACCTGTTGGTGGCAGCACGCCAGCGCAGTACCATGCGGCAGGCGGTGGAACGCCTTGAGGGTGGGTGTGGTTATACTTATAACAATACAGTTATGAGCTGCATGCTTGAGCCTCAAGCAGGTAGGTTGAGGGTGATGATATTTGTGCGTGTATTAGTATGTTATGCAATGTTACACCAGGACCGAGCGTGTCGGGCGAACAGCCAGTGGCCCCCGCAGCTGGGCAGCAGGAGTCCAGGAGCAGTTCACCAACATCTGATTTAGCACAGGTGAGGGTTCACTCACCAGCACGTTGTATGAGACGCAGAAGTCCAGCGGGATGGGTCCGGTGCGCTTGGGCACGGGGCGCGTGCAGGTGTCCAGCTCGCTGATGTTCTGGTCCTGACAGTCCAGAACAGCCGAGCCCATAAGAGAAGCGTAATTGTACAAACACACACCCACGAAAACGCACAAGCACAGACACATTTTACATCCGTAGCATTTTACATCTGTAGCATTTTACATCTGTAGCCAGTGCTGCCATTACTGCCATTACTGCGGGTATACTTGTCCTGAGGTTTTGCAGTATCTATGCACTATGCAGTATGTATGCCTTTGGCCCGCAGGCCGATTGCGAACACAGCATAACAACCACTACGATTCAGCGACGGCGGCGCGGCTGCCACCCACACTGACAGGCAGGCAGTAACAGACAGCAGGCAGAAGGCAGGCAGGCGGGCCCTATCCGCACCTGCAGGAATGTGTGCATGAGCACCAGGTTGGGCAGCGTGCTGGGCGCGCGCACCACGGCCTCCGCCAGCGTGAGGCTGTGCAGGCACAGCAGCACCTTGCGCTCCAGGCCAGACCAGCGCGCGTGGTCGGGGCTCTCCACCACCAGCACCGGCCCGCTGGAGGGAGGCAGAGGCGGTGCCTGCGGGCGCTGGAGCTGCTGAGACGGCGCCTGCGGCTGAGGGGCAGGCGGGCCGGGGCGCTGCTGTTGGAGGGCCTGCGGAAGCGGACGCATGGTCGGCAGGCGGGCACCGCGTGTCAGGGTGTAACACATAATGTATGCGGAGGACCCCACACTGTACACCTCTACACACTCCCTCAGTTGCTCCCCCCGGTTGCTCCCTCAGACCGTAGTTCGTTTTGATGCAGCCGTCAGATAAATCCAGACATTTTGCCATCGTAAGGTGCAGTCACAACCTAGACGCATATGCGTTGCTGCATGGCAGCCCCACGGGAGCTCCTCAACACCCTCTCCCGGTTGCCGCCGCGGCCTCGCCTCACCTGCTGGCCCTGCAGAGGCGACTCTGTGGACTGCTCCACCTCCTGGTAACGGCCCGGGCGCGCGGGGGTGCCGCCTGCGCCACCGCTGGCACTGCCGGCTCGCGCCCCGCCCATGAGCATCTCGCCTGCACAGCAGCCCAAGGCAGCGAGAGACTCCAAAAGTGTGGCGGCCATACCACAACCGGCCAAGGAACACGCCTAACGGTTCGTGCTGCGATAAGCATGGCCACAGCCTGTTACTGCACGCGCATGGCCTGAATGCACGGGTCAGGTCGCGGACTGAGTGATCCGTGTGTGTGTTGTGCAGGCAGCCATTGCTGCCACAATTTGGGCTTCGGTATGGCGGCAGATCAAGCGCAAGCACCAAAAGCACGTCAGAGCACGTGTGTGCGCGTGTGTGTACGCCATGACTTGCACTCACGGGGTGGCGAGGGCCCTCCAACAGCCTCTGCATCCAGGCCAAACACCGGGCTTTGCGCCCTAGGCGGCGCAGGTGGGCCTCCCCCACCACCACCGTATTGCTGTTGCTGCGGGCCCTGCATTCCACCTCCACCGCCTCCGGGCTGCTGCTGCTGCTGCTGCTGCTGCAGCTGGAAAGGGTGTTGCTGTTGCTGCGGTGGCGGGCGGCCAAAGGGGTCCGACCTCAACGGCAACTGCTGCTGCTGCTGCCCCTGGTACGGTCCCTGCGGTGCGGCAGGCAGCTGGGAGCCAGGCTGGTTGGCGAAGCGGACACCGCCGCTACCGTTGCCTCCGTTCCCGCCGTTGCCACCATGCAGCGGCTGCGCTCGCAGCTCGGAGCCCAGGCCGTAGTCTGACACGCGCCCCTGAGGGGGCTGCTGCTGCTGGGGCTGCTGCTGCTGCCGCCTTGCTGCCTCCGCGCCCAATCCGTACACCTCTTGCTGCGGCTGGCCGTAGGGCGCCACGGGCGATGGGGCCCTCCCTGGCCCAAACCCGCCCGCCTGCACCTGCTGGCCGTACTGCTGGCCGTACTGCTGCAGCTGCGGTTGCTGCTGCTGCTGGCTGTACTGTTGGGGGTGGCCTTGCCGCGGTTGCATATAGCCCTGGTCCTGCAGCGCGTGCGTGTCACTTGGTCGGCCTGCAGCCCCGCTTGGCGTCATACCCCCATAGCCTGGCTGACCTTGGCCCATGAGATTGGGGCTTGTGCGCCCCCATGAGGGCCCTCGCTGCGGCTGCGGCTGCTGCGCGTGTGGGTGCGGCTGAGGCTGCAGGAAGGCGCCCGGCTGCTGCTGGTTGCGCAGCGCCTGCGTCTCTGCGCCGAGGCCGTAGCCGCCCGCCGCACCTCCTCCTGGGGGGGCTGCAGCGTCGACTGTGTGCATCGCAGTACGGCACACGACGACACGTGGCAGGCAAAGTCAGGGAGGGCATGGCCTCAGAGCATTCTGGTGAATGGCATGCTGGTGATAGCATGCATGTGAGGACCGTTGGCGCCTGACAACACCTCCCGGTCACACACTCACGCCATTCGCTGTGCAAGCAAGCAATGCATAATGTAATCATGTTACACTCCCCGGCCCCTCCCTCCCTACCATAGCATATCCGTGATGTGATGAATGTGATACACACACACACGGTTCGAACGACATGAAAGCCATGCAGACATGGGATATGGAACCATCAGCAACCCAAGCTCATTGGAAAATACTGCGTCCTGATTTTGCCAGTCATCACCCTTGTTTTCCGAGTTTACTGGCAACCACCGTATCCAGAACACGAGAACCCCATATGGTACACAAGGTGTCCCGTACAGTGATAGTGATCTACAACACTGAGTCATAGCTCACCTAGCTCGCCGCCCAGCCCGGCAGTGCGCGGAGGACGCGGCGGAGGAGCGCCCGCGAGCGCCGACGGGAAGCGCACGGCGCCGGCGCTGCCTATCACCGCGCCGTCGCGCCCCGTGCCCCCGCCCGCGCCGATGACCGACGTCGTCCCCTGTGGGGGATCCCCTGGAG
Source organism: Chlamydomonas asymmetrica (assembly GCA_001662385.1). Taxonomy (NCBI): domain Eukaryota; kingdom Viridiplantae; phylum Chlorophyta; class Chlorophyceae; order Chlamydomonadales; family Chlamydomonadaceae; genus Chlamydomonas; species Chlamydomonas asymmetrica. The sequence goes on from BDDA01000660.1 coordinate 32,510, forward strand.
CTGCCCCTCCTGCCAGGTAGCTGGCTAGGGAGGAGGGGTCCATGGGGCCGGGTGCACCGTAGCCGCCCAGCATGCCGCCGCTGTTGCCGCCACCGGGGCGGGGCGCGGGCGTGGGCACGTCTGTTTCCCTCACGAGGTCACCGCTGATGGGCACCTGCGGGCCGCTGCCTGCAGGGGTGGGAGGGTGGGTGGGTGGCAACGTATGTGAAAAACCTGAGAGCGCACCCACGGAGCGCACCATGGATGATGCATTGATAATGCAAGCTGGGTGCTTGGAAACGGCAGAAAACGGAGCAGGTTTCCATACAACGCGGTCAGCGAGCAGAAGCAAAATCACCAAGAACAACCCAGACAAAACTCAGGTAGCACAGGCACACGCAACCTGGCTCTTGAGTGTTACTGTACTACACTGCCTGTCCTGTGTGCATATGCCTGTGTGCCTGAGTGCTTAGCTGCGCCTGCACGTGCTGCGCGGGCCGCCGCCCCACTCGCCTTTGTGCACCTCTCCCGGCAGCGCCAGCGGGTTGTGCCACTCGATGCGCAGCAGCACCTTGCCGGCGGACTTGCGCGTGAGGGGGTTGGTGAGGCGGAAGGCGCCCTCCACAGGCATGCCCTGCGCCAGCGGCGCCAGCGGCACCGCCGCCATGCCGATGATGCTGCGCTGCCTGCGCAGGCACAATGGAGAGTAAGTAGGGCACAGCACAGCACAGCACAAGGCAAACAGCACAGTGAGGGCTCCAACAAGGCCAGTGAGGGCTCCAACTGCCACAGCATGCACCACACCACGACACACTAGCCAGCTGGGTTTTGAGTTCCGGAAGCACACCCCTGGTTATCCGCGAAGTGGAGTGGAGGGATGGTGTATGCAGCAGGGTGCACCCATTTCATCAGCGCTTCGGTACTTGTGAGTCTGTGCGCGCTCCTCTCTGACATCAAATGTACGGACACTGATGTACGAGGTGCAGCAGTTGTGCCTACTGCGGATGTGCAGGCACAAAAAAAAAAAAAAAAAAACCCACAAGCACTGCACGAACAAACAAGACGCAATTCGCACCACGCAGCACGACGCTCTTACATGAGCAACAC
>BDDA01000660.1:47933-61616 GCA_001662385.1 Chlamydomonas asymmetrica
CCTGCATCTTCTTCTCGTAGAAGCGCACCAGGCCTTGCAGCTCGTTGATCTGAGCCTCCCACACCAAGCGCTGCGCCTCCGGGCCCTCTGCTCATGCGAACACCAAGCATCGCAGCACCACATGGCAGCATGCAGCAGCACACATGATAGTCAATGTCTCAGGGCGGGAGTGATAGACTCCCAGCCGCTTTGTGTCAATCTAGGTGCTCCCAAAGCAGCTCAGCTCATCCGTTGACATGTCAACCACATGGCCTCTTGTCCCAGGCAGTGTAATACTGCTACACATATATAGTCACATACCATCAGATATAGATAGTGTTGTCGCTGTAACGTGCCACCCAACTGGCACATCGTCCATAGCAGTACCACATGCACGTCAGCACGTGCAAGGATGCCTGGGCTCATGCTTCTTGAGGCCTGTCGGTCTACTGCCAGCCGGCAGGGTGGGGTTGACGTGCACTTGCACAGTGGGCGCCCCAAGGAATGCACGTCCATGCAGAACATTTCCGGTTCTGCTTCAAATGGATGGATGATTGGATTACCAGGTAGTGGCAACGCCCACGGCTGCACTCAACGCCAGGCACCCACCTGACTCCAGGATCTTTGTGATGCGCATGTTCTCCTCACGCAGGTTCACCAGCTCGTCCTGCTGCTCCGCAAAGCGCCGCCCAGCCTCCTCCGTCCAGAAGTTGTCCTCAGGACCACGACGCTTTGTCAGCGCCTACACGTGCACATCATGCACATGAGCATTATGAACGCCTATGGCAGGCCAGATGGCAGGCAGGCAAACAGTGCATGTGATATGCGTGCGGTATGCATGTGAGGGGGGCTGGACAGGGCAGGGCTGAACGTGCTCGTGCACGGTATGGCGGTCGCCAGCTGCCCCATGCACACGCAAGGCTACTGCAAGGATGACGGATGGCGGTGAAATGCATTGCCACTGCGAACGCATTCGGGGTACATGCTGCTCAGAGCATGCTGCAAGGGAGTGCGTTGGCTGCCATGATGCAACTGGCATAGCCGGATCGTTGCAGGCAGACGGCGCGCCATGCATTGCACAGCTGCATGCTTTGACACCGCCAAACTGCTGGAAGTTGGTGTTGGGCCACGAAACACGCAGGAACTGCTTGCATGCAGCATCACCACCTGTGTGCGCCCACACCCATCCACGTGCGCTTGTCATGGCCACATGCATTCCTACTCACCTGCGTGCGCTCCATCTCCCCGAGCTTGCGCACGAGCCCCCGCTGGTCCTTGAGTGTCGTATCCAGGCGCGACTTGGCAGCGTCGGCCATTGCTTTGAAGTCAGCAGCGCGTTTCTTCTCCCTGCGCGTCGGTTGAACAGCCAAGGGTGTGTGTGCGTGCTGACCAAGCAAAGTCTGACAAGGTTAACCAGGTTCTTACCAGGCCTGAGTACGTTCAGTGCGACGGGCGGTGGCCCTGGAACCCTTGTCATCATCGCATGCGGTTGCAGCCACTCTCTCCAAGCTGCCCGTACAACTTTCTGAAAACAATTGAGTATGATGCTGCAGGTCACAATCCATGTTGAAGGTCAGCCTTCAGCCCGTTTTGTCCAGTCCGCGCTTACCGTGCCAGCTTGCTGGTCAGGTCCGCATTTTCTGTTCGCAGCTTCTGTATTGCCCGCTCGGAATCCAAAAGGCGCTGTGCAGTACCACCCTTGGCACTAGCATCTGTTTGAACCAGGGCCCGCTTTGCTGCTTCCTCCGTTCGTGCAAGCTGTGCAGCGAGCCTGTGGGGCACAAGCGTTGCACCGCATGAGACGTCTAGGAATCGAGCACGAGTAGGGTGCGTTGACATAAAGAGCATATGACAGCGATAATTGCACACCACACGTGCAGAGGAGTGGTGGCGGAAGTGTGCAGGGTTCTCTGCTAAGCCAAATGCACGGTAGCAAAATGACTCACTGTTTCGTCTTGAGCAACAGGTCAGCCTCCCGTTTCTTGGCATCTTTGTACTCCTCTTGCATACGATAATATGTCTCGTGGTTTACCTGAAACAAGTGTGCAGGATGTCCACCTTTGGGTGAGCCCCGCCATGCTGAAGTGGGTCGCCCATAACAGCACGCGACAGGTGTGGCCAGAGAATGAAGCCCCGCCTAGCCAGGTTACAACAAGGACATTTCTTTACCTTGTCATTTCCGGTCCAGGCTTGCTTGACCGGCTGTCGTGTATGCACTGGTCCTGTGCCAAAAGATGAGAACGATTCGTCAGGCCCGTCCAGACCTCTATCATCGTTGCCCGCAGTCCCACCAAATTGGTAGGACTTTGAGACTTTCGTTGTAGTCATTTTAGCTAGCTGTTTCCTATGAGTTGCACATTGTGGGTTGTGTCGAGGACTACGTGCAAACCACCGGTGGCACGTTTGACTTTTCAACGATGCGTCTGATATTTTGCCGGTCTCTACAGTGAAGGTATGGCTGAAGGAACACGCTGACTGTAGTACGATGACATCATAAAAGTTGTCCTGAGAATGTTGCCTTCAACGTGGGGTGCCTCTTGACCTGCGAACACTGACGTACCGCAATGCACTGCATGGGCAACGGAGCAAATAGCAGAGGAGAAAAATAGAAAGCAGTCACTCCCTACTCCCTCATCCTTCACTTGCCTTTGTGTTCTATGTCCTCCACGCTCACAAGGTGCCAGTGTCGTTTAGGCTGTCGTGCAACGTTGTTTGCATACACTATTCAGCATACCGCAAGCCACTCACGCTTCCCTTGAATGTGTAAACTTACTGTCTAGGAAACACTTGCAGCTCAACACCATGTCGTTTCAAACACCGGCACCTAACCGGTCGCAGCCTTACTTGAGCACTCCGCTGTCATTTGGCAGCCCTTTACCCGTTGGCGACGCCCATGCTGGCCTTCATTCGTCTACCAAACCTCGCCTATCTGCAGCTGCACGTCCAACTCCACAGCGCAGTCAGAACTCCCTGTCCGCTACCAAAAAGACGGTCGTAGACACGCCATGGAAGCGCTTGTTCTTCCAGCCCATGCAGCCCAAACAGCAACAGCAGCAAGTGCAGGATCAGGAGGCGTACAAGCAAACGGTGCAGGGCTTAGATGACGACTTTCTTAGCGGAACAGCGGGCGAGGATCAGTCAACGATGGACGAGACCGTCGCTGGCACAAATGGAACAGATGTGGCACCTGCACGGAGCACCGACAGCCTTGCAAACGCCCCAGACGCTGAATGGACTGTCCTGAAGCAGGATACAGGAAGTAAGGACACTGCGTGCACCTCCACGCCTGGCACTGGCCCGTCTGGAGTCACAGGCGCAACCGCCAACAGGAAGGCTGTGCACCGCTTTCAAATTAGCTTCATTGACTTACCAAATCTTTCTCCACCGCCAACCACAGAGTGAGTTGCGCGCCAGGCTTGTTGTTTGCCACACGCGCTTCTGTTAACCTGCGCCGCGCTGTGCTGTGTCCATGCCACGCCGCAACAGCGCCTGGAAAGCAGGTCTACAATATACATGTGCCTCTTGTCGCTCACTGGCTTTTGCAACTTGCAGGGCGCCCGAACCAAAGCCTGTATCAGAGCGGTCGTCCATGCTTAAGCAGCTGCAAGCGCTCCGCCAGCAGGCAGCCGGCTTGCTGCAGAGCATGATGCAAGCAGCCGCATCTAAAACTGCTTCTCCAGCCCTGGGCAATGCACCCCACCTGGCTCCAATGGAACCCAGTCCGTCGTGGCACGCAGCATCGCCGCTGCGCTCGCCGCAGCTGAAGCTCGCTGCATCATCCCTTGCACCCATTTTGGCGCTGCCCTGTGGATCGCCCGCGCGCGGCAGCAGTCCAGCCGTGAGCACACCGGGAAGCGCAGCTGCTTTCGCAAGGTCCTCGCGCGGGGTTGGTGCGGGCCTGACTCCACTCGGCACCGCGCTCCCCGACCTGGCACGTGCGGAGTCCCCCATGGTGAAGCTGCGGCAACAGCACCAACAGGAGACTGGTTCCGGCTTCCTGGTGAGCTACACGGACCCATCAGCCCTCCCCGCAGTGCCTGCTTCTGCAGCGCACTCCGCTGCGCTCGGCGCGGGTGCGCACAGCCAGCAGCAGCAGCAGCCGGCGACGGGGAGCGCGAGCGCGTCGCGCATGCTGCACGCCATGGCGCAGCTGAAGCGGCTGCAGGCACAGGGGACGCGTATGGTAGCTCAGCTGGGTGCCGCCTGAGACTTTGTGCATGGTATGATATGCGCGCATGCGTAGGCATGGACTAGGCATGCATGTTTGCACAGATAGCTGTGAAGCATGCAGGCAAGCTGGGTTGGCTTGACCGCCAAGTTTGGCGTGACAGGCATGCCTTGGTAGCTTTGCTGCCAATACACGGCTGGGTGTGTGTACAACATAGCTGTATCAGCACCTGCCTGTGTAATTCAACTGTGCTGTGCGCCTTCTGCATGTTGCATCCAGTGCCAACCCTCACTCCTCTGCCCACATGTACATGTTGACATGCGAGAGCTGCGCTATGTGCGCATGTCGTGCAGCAGCCGAAGGTATGAAGATCGTACTGAAGGCATTGCCGCAGCATGCACTGTCAGTGTTGACATGTTGGTGTACCACAAGCGTGCCTGGCAACACCCATTTCACACAGGTACAACCAACACCAGGTTTACACGCACTCATGTGGTGGACAGCCTGAAGAGCATAGCGGGCAGCGAGGGTAGCGGTGCGCTGTACTGCAAACGTGCTGCCCAACACAAGCCTGAAGCCTCAGTCAAGTCTGGTACATGTGAGCCTCACTTCGCACGCCGCTGCAAACGTGTTACACGCCTGTTACTGCTGCTTGTTCTGGCCTGTGAACTCCCAAGCAACGATGTTACAGCGCACAGCCCACGCAACATACGTGTGAGGGTGCCATAAGGACCGCAGCCCACAGCCCAGGAGCAAGCATGTAGGAGAAATCACAGCAGTGTCAGGCTGAAAGCAGTAAAGCATCATGCTGGGACTATGGTATGCGCAGTGCCGGAGTCCTTCACCTCAGACTCTGCATACTGCCATAGGCGCACGCACCGCACACCGCACATAATGTTACTGTTCAGTGCACAACGAACTCGCAAGAGTCAACCGAGCGATTGCTTACAGTGTCCAACAGCCTCCCTCTGGTCGTGCAAAGGACCAGAGCTACGGCCTGTTGGCCTTACAACCCTAGCTTGGCTTCCTTGAGGCGAATAAAGCAGGGGGTGACGTCAGGGCGCTCACACCCCTTGCTGATAGGGTTGTAGTTGTAGTTCAAGGGGCATGCGTAGATGTATGGGATGTTGTTCTGGCACAAGATGAAGGAGTTGCAGTTGCAAGGGTCTGCAGGCAAGGAGGTGGGCAACCACACCAGCAGGCTTGGTATAAGTACATATACGACTGCAGAACAAGACCAGCAACGCCAAAGCAGCAACTATACTAAAACTGCTTACTGGCAAGAAAGTTGTCGCCTGGCTTGCACTTCACAGTACACTTTAATATCTTGGCACTGTCATCATCCTTGTCCGCTCGGGCTGCAGCGAACAGGCATGCAAGCACTAAGGCCACAACCAGCAGCGCACGAAAAGCCTTGGAAGCCATTGCTAGCGTCACTGGTTCCGTGCTGTACTTAGGGTGGACGAACAACTGGATGGTTGGGTACGTACAACAGGTGCCAGCTGGGTGAGGCTGTACAGTGCGGCCAATGCAGCTATGTAGTTGAGTTGTAAGGGGCTTTTCATTGGAGGTTTTCCACTGTTCTCGCAAAGGACCCGCATGCTTCACTTTTCTCGTCAGTTCTGACCGGAATGCTTGCCAGGACAAAGCCATACAGTGTTCGAGCAGTGGTGAAATGCTTGCCGGGACAAAGCCAACCTGTGAGTTCGTGGTGGAATCATGGTGAGAGGTGGTTCAATAAAGTAGGAGTTCAGTACCTCCTTGACCACAAATATGTTGCACCTATGAAGCACTTGCACAACTGAGCAGCACTGCTGCTCTAGCTGACACTCGGCCTTACCCGGCAAGTCCCCTACGTCGTGTGTACAGCCCAGGCAATCGAATTTGACATAGAATGGACCTGGCAGGTCACTGGTGACTTGATTTGCGGTGTTGTCCTGCCTCGGGGGGCAGGAATGTGTCCCGCCTTACTTGTATGCATGGTTCCGCATGCTTTTGGGAACTGAACTGCCCCAACAGTATTTCTAACCCTGTGTGTCTATGGCCATATGCCAGCTGTGATCAAGCATCACTTGTTACACACACACACCAACATACATCATACACAGGCACCGGCGGCAGCATGCGTGCGTCAACCTCTGTGCTGGCAGTCTGCCTTGTGGGTATGCTGTGCCTCAGCATGGTGCCACTGCAAACGATGGCTCAAGGGCCTATAGGCTCAGCTGATCCCGGCCCGACAGGATGCACTGCAGAGGGCTTCTTCCCTGGTGAGTGTGATATCGGGCATGTCTTGAGTTTATTGCTGCCGAGGCGGACTGCCCTGGTGAAGCACAACGCCTGGTTTAAGCTAGAAATCCGTTCTTGGCACACAGTCAGCATACAGTCCGTGCAGCCTGGCGAGGGCGTTCGCTTTGGCCATGCGCATGCGTTGCCAATCATGCGTGCTCGTGTACTGTGTCACAGACCCAACGGACTGCAAAAAGTTCAGGAGATGCGTCTTCAATCCTGATTTCGCCACCTTCACGGTAAGGGTTCAGGGCAAAGTACACGCTCTGCTCATGCAGCTGGCACGGAAACGGTTTGCCTCCAAATTGCCGGAGTGGTGCAAGCATCACGGTGTGCCATCCTCACTGCGCATGCCTGACAATTGAGGTAAGAGGCGCAGCGTGTATGAACCCTTCAACAGCACACCCAAGCGCTCAGGATGCCTGAGCACGTTGTGCTCGATTGCCGCAGCATGTATTAAAGTGTCACGCACGCTGTGGTGTGGTACGGAAATTGACGAGGACTGCTGTCAGATTGCTGTCAGGGTCTTGCTGCGATATGCTATGCGCACAGACTCACTTGCGCAAGCTTTCCAACTTCCAATCTTCTGGGTTTCGGCCGTTGTGTCCTTCAGTGGTTTCACTTTTCAAAGCTGCGCGCTGGTTCTTGTTTGCAGGAGTACACTTTTGACTGCGCCCCAGGAACCGACCTTTGGTGCCAGGTGAGATTTTCAGCCCAACTGCTTGTGTTGCACTCGCCATCAGCAAGGTCTGGCGCCATCAGGCTGCCTGCACATGGTCAATATCATGGCGGTTGAGTTTCCCTGCGTTTGCGCCCGGTGCGCTGGAGCTGTTGTTTTAGGACTCGCCGGCCTCCCGTGCTGGAGTGCTTTTCCGCCAATCATGCAACCCGCAGGCCTATGTGTGTGCGCTTCGTCGACAAGCAGCCTTGTATTCAAGTTGCATGTGCAACTTCTTTCTTCACTGTGCTGGTCGTCACTCATTGCAGGAGATCTTGACGTGTTCATTTGCGTTCCAGTGTCCGTCAGAGTGCTCTGCTGGCAGGCGCCTCTAGCCGGAACGATATTTGGTTAGTGAATCCAGGTGGTTGATGAGAAGCAGCTGCCCACGGCTGGTGTGTGTGTTCATACAAAGATTCCATACGTGTATATGTTTGCACATATATTGCCCAGGCTTGATTGCACCTTGCTTCAGACTGCAGCCCTGGCACACCCTCCCCTGCGCACGCTACTAATCGCACATGCACAGTGGGTGTGGTGTTAGCGTGCAAGTGCGTGGCTGTTCATCCTCGACGAGTTGAGGGTGGGAGCTGTGTGGTGCAGCACATGACGTGAAGTATAGCAGCGCTGCACATACATCGTACCTTCAAGTTGACAAACTGTGTACGTATCTACCTCGCTCTGCACCTGGCGGGTGCGGCACGCTGTGATAATGGTAGCATACTCGCTTTTGTACGCTTTTGCATTGAGTGAATAGTGTGAGACTGCCAGGATATGCGATCATTCGGGTGTGATGTACCCAGTATGCTTTGTTCGCATTACGTACAGTGGGGGTTTTGAGTCAGCAGGGTTTGGGTTGGCAATTCGGCGTGTTGAAAACCTGGGCTTATCCGCGTGCAGGGAGGCATTCACCAGGCAGCATGCGCGTGCCCACGCGGGCCTTGCTTGTGTGTCCTTTCGCAGGGATGTGTTGCATGTGACGTGCATGCTGAGTCCTGAGTCTTGCACCGGTTTAATGCTGTGATGGTTACATACGCTTGGGCCTTTCTTTAGCCACCAAGCAACACCCGCAAACACACGCACAACTTTGCATCCCCATGTTTGCCAAGGATAATAGGCGATGGTTGAAGGGATTGGCAGCACCACAGCATGAAATCAGCATGCGGCAGCCCAAGCAGCGCCAATGAGCGGGCGACAGCAGCAGTGGCAAGTGTTGACCTCACCTTCATGGGAAAGCATGACCGGGATAGGGCCAGCACACACGTGCACCGAATACTGCAAAAGTGCGCGCGTGCATGTGTGTGACGGGTGCTGCGCCCTGCCCTGAGGACTGAACCCGGTAAGCTTTCATCAAGGCGAACTATAGACTCTCTTGAGCATCGGACTTACACTGTCCAGCCATGTGAGAGCACAGACTATTACGGCGCACGAGCGCGCATGCGCCGCTGTGGGAGCAGAGACCTGGCACAGCAGCCAGAGCTGGCTTCAGGCAAGTGCCCCTAAAAGCCCTGTGGATGTGAGCCTGGATGTGAGCAGATCATCTCATATCGTCATGGGAGTGAGTTCATCACGCGTGTTTCACGATGCGCACGCGGCCCCCCGTAGAAGGCATGCAGTGATTGCGTACAGGCATGCAATATGAGGTGTCAAAGGCTTAGCTGCATCTTAGGGGTATGGTTCTACCTGGCTGAGGCATGTCGTGTCCGCCCTGCCGAGGGCACCAAATCGCACGCTGCCGGCGCGTGAACAAACTCGCATCAATGACGGCGTGCCGGCAACCGCGACCCACACCACCTCTACAAGGCGGGAGGGGGCTCTGGAGGTGCCAGCACCTATGTCAGCATGATCCCATACACTATTGCATAGCTGCTGCCACTGGCAACACAGCCGGTAGGGAGGGAGGGCGATACCCGCATGCATACGTGTGGCGGCGACCGCGGCCCGCACCGCCTCCACAATCAAGGCAGGAGGGGGCTCTGGCGGCGAAGCCAGCCGTGCCGGCTTGATCACATACGCTATGAAATAGCTGCTGCCACTGGCACCACGATATTATCAGGTGGTTGATGCATATTTTCAGCTGCTGATGCATACCAAGGGCCTACCAAGCTTTTACTACAGCCGCATGGTAAACGCGTGGTGAAAGCATGGTACCACGAAATCACCATTTGGTAAAAAGGGGGGTGGAATTCATAGTGACCGGCAGGACCGGCAGCAGTACCAGCAGCTGGCTTGGTCGGTGAGCATCCTGCAGCAGGAGCACATGCACTGGCACATCGCAGAAATTAGCGGCGACACTGCATACCACGGCAGCTGTGTCCAATGAGCTTGCTGCTTGATGGCTTCGTTCAGTAGGCATCATCAAAGAAGCTTGCTCCCGCCTGATCCTCGTCTTTTGAGGGGACACAATACGAAACATGCTGGGTGCCATGGCTGGCATACATCTATCACGCACCCACACGCATGGCAGGACCTGCTGACTGTGCAGTATGCGTGATGCGCACTTGAAATTCATGTACCAGCAAGTGTATGTGCCGTTGCTGCTGTGGTTGGCGACGGCGGCCGTGCTGAGGTGTATTGGGGCGCTGCTAGCACTGCCAGGCTGCAGGAAGGTGCTACTGCAGGATGATGTCCCCATTAGCGCCAGCCAGGAAGCTATCTTGGTAGGGCTACGTACCTTGGCAGGGCAGGTGAAATGCAACGTGTGATGTCCTTGCATACGAAGCTCGCACTCACTCTCCATATTGGCGCATCGCTGTTGTGTGCATGCACGCTGCCTGCGCATCCAGCCATGCAAGAAGATGGCATGAATGGGTGTATGGCTTATGCGTTTGCCGCGGCACTCTCTGTTCACGTCGCGCATGTTAGCACGCATGCCTGCCGTACGCCAGTGCATGCGCATTTCCGCCCGCAGCTCCCTGCAAAACGCAGCACATGCAGGTGTACCGGATGCAGTGGTGCAAAGCATTCGAGTGCTCTTTAACTCTTTGCGTGCACGCACCGAGCGTTGACAGTTTCACCTGTGAGAACGATGTGCCCGCCGTCGCATGCACGGCTCTCTATGTGTAAGCGTGCTAGACGGTGCATCGCATGCACGGGTTACAAGGGCATTCGGAAGGGGACAGGACCACCCCCATGCTCCCTGTCCTTTCCCTATGGCCATGCACAGCGCGCCGGCAGCTCAACGCATGGTCGCCGGTACAATCAAGCCGGGCGCTCGAGCCGCAGCGCCGCCTACACCCGCACGCCTAGCTGCATGAGTGCGTGAAGCGTGGTGTGGACGCCGCTGGCAGCTCAACGCATGGTCGCCGGTACAATCAAGCCGGGCGCTCGAGCCGCAGCGCCTCCTGCACCCGCACGCCTAGCTGCATGAGTGCGTGAAGCGTGTTGTGGACGCCGCTGGCAGCTCAACGCATGGTCGCCGATACAATCAAGCCAGGCACTCGAGCCGCAGCGCCTCCTACACCCACACGCCTAGCTGCATAATTGCGTGAAGCGAGCTGTGGACGCCGCTGGCAGCTCCGCGCGTGACCGCCAGTACATTCAAGCCGGGCGCTGAAGGCGCAGGCTACACATGCTTGACCATACAGGCAGGTGACCACAGGGCCTTCAAGGCATATATTATATATAGGTAGTTCGGACGATGCGGACCCTTACTTGACGAGCGAGGGGGTTCATGGTCTCGGGATTCCGGCTGCAATGCGGCCTAGCTACCTGCAGGGTCTAAATCGCGCTCGCTAATGAACCACCTGTCTTGTGCGGTGAGCAAGGTGCTGTCCGGCGGCTTGTGGCCTCGAGGTTCCAGCAGGCCTGGGTTAGGCGGGGGTCCAGGCTGAGTACTTAATGCATTGCACAGGGCACTGTGCAGATCCTTGCTCTTGTCAGCATGCCATCTGCTGTCCAACGATTATGCAGGGTTGCTTTGCCGGCTGGACTTGGCCTGGAATGCAATCAGAGCTTTCATGCACTCGCGGTGGTGATCATTTGAACATACAGCAGCATGGCTACATCAGCACCTGCCTGCCTCATTGCCTGGCATATGTTGATTGGCTGTGCTGACTTACATGCTACCGCACTGCCGCATGTTGCATTCTTTTGCCAACCTCAGTGCTCCACATTCATTTCCTGACGTGCAACTTGGTGTGCTAACAATCACGCACCACTGCAGTTTCCTCAACAATGAGCCACAATATACCAGCCATCAGCATTGGTGTTGTTGCACTGCGTGCATGCCTGCTGACTCGAGTTCCTCAAATTGATGTAGGTTGCGCCATTACAGCAGCGCTGGCAGCAAGTTCATGCATACGCCGCTGCATGCAAAACACTGCTATCATGCTGCCCAACCCAAGCCTCAAGCTCAAGTAAAGCGTACATTGTGCGTGCTGCCAAATGATGCCTGTGCATTTCGTCCCTCAGCAACGGCAGACCACGCACGCACCCTCCTGCTACACAAATGCCGTTTGTTCCCAAATCACACTGGACGGCAGGATACACTGCTTTTTGCACAGGACCATCAGGTTCCGCCTCACACACACGACTGGCCACAAAAGTGCACCCTATAGCACAGATTCAGCACAGCTGACGTTTACAGGGCAACTTGCAAAGACCCAACGCGCCGCGTGCCAACTTAGGAAAAATAATGGCCGCAGGTACAAGCCGGCAGGTAAAAGTGCAGAGCATGAAAGCAGGAAGTCGAGGAATGGGAACCAGGTATGCTCTAGTGCTGCAGATGTAGCAGACCTTTGACGCAACAAACAGGTCAGTCTATGCCGGTCAGTGCGCACACGTCGCATGGTGATGCGACAGAACAGAGTTGTGGAGATCGCGCAGTGTGTACTGAGCGCATGCTCGCAGTGGCCATCAGCCTTTCTCACACAAAAGCCTAGAGTCCCAACGAACTTCACCCTTTGCTGCGTGCTGGTATTACGACTTGGCTTCTTTGAGGCGGAAGAAGCAAGGGGTGATGTCAGGGCGCTCACACCCCTTGCTGATAGGGTTGTAGTTGTAGTTCAAGGGGCATGCGTAGATGTATGGGATATTGTTCTGGCACAAGATGAAAGAGTTGCAGTTGCAGGGGTCTGCAGGCAAGGAGGTGGGCAACCACACCAGCAGGCTTGGCATACATTAGTGGCTGCAGGACAAGACTGGCAAACGCCAAAGCAGCAGCATTTCAGCACTGCTTACTGGCAAGGAAGTTGTCGCCTGGCTTGCACCTCACAGTACACTTTATCTTGGAGGGACCATCGTCCGCTCGGGCTGCAGCGAACAGGCATGCAAGCACTAAGGCCACGACAAGCAGCGCACGAAAAACCTTGGAAGCCATTGCTGATGTCACTGGTTCCGTGCTGTATTTGGGGTGGACGCACAACTGGATGGTTGGGTAGGTACAACAGGTAATCAACTAGGTGCCAGGTGGGTGAGGCTGCGGCCAAAGCAGCTATGTAGCTGAGTCGTAAGGGGCATTTTCATTGGAGGTTTTCCACTGTTCTCGCAAAGGGCCCGCATGCTACACTTTTTGCCGTAAGTTCTGACTGGAGTGCTTGCCAGGACAAAGCCATACAGCGTGAGAAGTGGTGGAACCACAGTGGGAGGTGGTTCAATACAGCATGAAGTTCATCACCTCCTTGACCAAGAACGTCCAGGGGTGTTGCACCAGGGAAACTGTGACTCCGACACAACGGGCTTGCTGCTGCTCTAGGTGCTCGGTGTACGCTCACAACTCCCCGTGTGACATATGTACAGCCGTGGTAAACGGATTTCACATAGGATGCACCCGTGAGGATGCTGGCAGCTTGCAATACGGTGTCGTCCTGCCTCGCGCCAATCTCGCGCCCCCGAAGAATGTGTCCCGCTTTGTATGGCTCCGCATGCTTTTGGGAACTGAACTGCCCGAACAGTATTTCTAACCCTGTGTGTCAATATTCTTGCTGCCAGCTGTGATACAACACCACTTGTCACACCTGCATACCACCAACATACGACAATATGCGTGTGTCAACCACCGTGACACTGGCAGTCTGCCTTGTAGGTATGCTGTGCCTGAGCATGGTGCCACTGCAAACGATGGCTCAAGGGCCTATCGGCACATCTGATTCCGGCCCGGGTCCCACCGGATGCACTGAAGAAGGCTTCTACCCTTGTGAGTGTGATATCACGCATATTATGTGCCTATGAGTTTGCTGCTGCTGAGGAGGACTGAACACGTCTTGAAGGATAAGCATTGAGGCACAACACCTTGGTTTACGCTAGAAAGCTTTTCTCATGCAGTCCGTGCATGCAGTCCTACCTGGCGAGTCCCTAATTGAGGGCCTTCACTTTGGCATGCACCCATTAGCGTGCTTGTGCACCGTGTTACAACTGTGTTACAGACCCATCGGACTGTAAAAAGTTCAAGAGATGCGTCTTGTATGCCAATGAGGGCACCTTCGCGGTAAGGTTTCAGGGCAAAGTACACGCTCCGCTCGCGCAGTTGACTCTGAAGTGCATGAGTGGGCACTGCAAGCATCACATACACTGGTGCTCATAGCCCATACAT